>JAULBY010019632.1:0-19258 GCA_032358315.1 Ophiocytium majus | reverse complement strand
TTATCACGGCCGTTCCAGTTCGTTCCACCAAAACATGCCTTTTGAAAAAAATCAAAATTATAAAATCGGCATACATGTATATATGGGGAGACCTAGAGTTTATCGCTCCTAGATTTCATATATACGCGCTGCAGTGGCCGAATTTGCACCAATCACCTGCACCGTGAAGACGCGCTGTGTGTGCCCGTTTCAGATCGCACTGACAAGGCAGCATTCTACGGCGGTATCCACGGTAGCCGCCGCCGAGCCACGTTGTACACATTTCGGTGTTGCAGTGGGCAAGTTTGTGTTCGCAATGGCCCCTCACCTGCACCGTGAAGGGTTGCTGCGTGTGCCCAATCCAGATGGCAACGACCAGGCAGCCACTCCGTGCTAAGCAATAGTTTGGGGTATGTATGCGCAGTGAGCCACGCGGTACCTATAGGCGCTCAAGTGGCCATATTTGCACCGCTCACCTGCACCATCAAGAGGCGCTGTGTGTGCCCAATCCAGATCGCAATAAGCAGACAGCACTCAGCGGCGAAGAACATCCACAGTAGGCGACCGGTCACGTGGTACGTATAGGTGCTTCAGTGGGTAAATCTGTGTTGCAATGTACACATATATATAACTTTTTCCGTGGACAAATTTAGGCGCTCTGTCTTGTCACCTGCACCGCAAAAAGGCGCTGCGAGTGCCCGATCCAGATGGCAGTGACGAGGCAGCACTCCGCGGCGAAGAATATGTACGCGTAGCCGATGACGAGCCACGGGGTACGTATAGGTGCTTGAGTGGGGAAATCAGTGCTGTAATGTACACATATATATATAGGTGTTTCCATGGGCAAGTGCGGTCGCAATGGCCCCTCACCTGCACCGCGAAGAGACGTTGCGAGTGCCCAATCCAGATGGCAATAACCAGGCAGCACTCCGCAGAAAAAAAAATCCACGCGTAGCCGATGACGAGCCACGTCGTGTTGACAGAGCTCACGCCAAAGAGGTACGAGGGGCTGATGCCGAGCTCGTCGTTGCCGCTCAGGTTTGCAATGGTGCCGGAGGCGATGCGCCAGTAGAGGTAGAGGAGCGAGAAGAAGATGTTCAGGAGAACCATGAGCCAAACCCAGAGCTGGCCGCGGTAGCGCTTCTTGCCCTGCGGCGCCGCCGTGAGACAGTGGCGGAGGGTCAGGCTGTACTTCGAAGTACACGTATATGTATCTGGCACATGTTGCATGTACTTGAGGAAGTATACATCTGAGTAGTTTTATTTATTTGCACTTGTGGGCGTGCAAGAGCCCATGGATGTCATGTATGCCAGCACGGCCACTAGGTGCCAAGGCAAATGCATGGCAAAGAATGTGTACGAAAAGGGAAAGGGCTAGCAGGTGCCAGCCGGCTACCAGAAGTCTGCGTCTGAGTAGCACAAAACAGCTTCAAGTGCAGTGCTGCTTTGGTGCACATATAAATGTAATGTACTGCCAGGGTAGCGCTTCTTGCCCTGCGGCGCCGTCAGGTGTGACAGCGGCGGGGGGTCAGAGCATGTGTGTGTGTAAACGTCCATGAGTCAATGAGGTTCTACATACTTCAAAGTGCTTGAAGTACTACTTCTGAAGTGTATCACACCACATCATACCACTGCAGTACTTCGTTGTTGAAGAAGTACATGTTGACACTGCACGTGTATGCGTAGTACAATTAACGTATGCCGCTCCACATGCATGTACTTGAAAGTGTTACATACCTCAGAAGTAGTACTTCGAAATGCTTCTGAAGTAGTGTACCAGTGTGTTGCGCAGGTTTCAAGCCGCTCATGTGAACACATCTGCTAATTGGCCGTATCATGTTCTTTGAAGCACGCTTCAAGAACACATACACTTATGACAACAGCTGGTATTGTATAGTGAACTACACACTCCTCAGCTGTTCACATGCCGCACACCCGACCCTCTCAAGCGGTTTTCATACGCCCTCTGTGTGCACCACTTTCGAATACCCCATGGTGCCTGTTAGCCCAGCGACACACGGGTGCAGCAGCGCACGCACTCCACGCGAGTGTGACACCGGTGCCGCCAACATCAACGGCAGTACGCTGCACTGGCGCACAGTGGCACGTGTCGTGGCTCAATGCCAAAAGCGTACATATACATACCTCAAGAGGTACATACTGTACACTTCAGAAGTATAGTGCAACTTGAAGTGTGTAATGTGCATACATATGCATGCATACAGTGTATGTATACACACCACGAAGTACGTGTATGTACAGAGAGCAGTACTTCGAAGTCCTGCATACCTCTGAAGTTCGTATATACTTCGTAGATCATATACTTCTTGAAGTACTACATGCTACGTAGTAATAGTACTACAGTAGTAACAGTGGTGCATGTATAAGGCTGAACGCCGAGGCGCGGCAGTTGCTGCTCGCCCGGCCACAATGACGACAATCGGCGGTCTCCATGCACTTGGGCAGGCACCACCCGCTGGCGCCTCAGCGCGCCCCGCACGTGCCCCCTGTGCACATTCAAAACTAGTGTGCAACCTCCATGTGCGTTTCCAAGCATGTGCGCGCCTCACATATACTTCAAAGTGTGAGTATACCTACACATACATTGATACTATAGCACCATAGTCTATACTACTGTAGTATTTATTTTCATCTGTACATGAATACCATGCATATACTTCGAAGTACATGCATATGTATTCGAAGTACACGTACTACTAGTAGTATTTTTACACAAGGGCATGGTGGGAAACAGGCGCCGGTGAGCGATCCCCGCCACAGAGATAATGCATCTGTGTCGGCCTCACATAATCCTCACTCTGGCGCGTAAAAACACGACACCGCAGCTACACATACCCACTTGGGCTGGGTGTTGACGCATTCAAACGCGACATCAACGTCACCGGTACATGTTTGGGGGCACACTGTCGTGTCGTTGACGTGTTACCAGTGTCATAATCATTTAGCAACATGAACGCTTCCGAAGTAATTCTACTCAAGTGTGTACCAGGTACTGCTATCGCCCCATGCTTCTACTAAAAACCACAGTATAGCAATGACACTGTCATTTCAGTGGCATCAATAAAAGTACGGCACGCGAAGCGCATGACACATAACAGTTAAATACCAAGTCAGTAGGTACACCACAAGTAATACTGCAAGAAGTACTTCTGACATACTTCAAAGTATTTCAGAAGTACGGTTACAAGTATGTGGGTGTGGCTGGCGCACCTGCGGGTTGGGCTTCTCCCCGAGGTCCTTGCGCTGGCTCGCCTCCGTTGGCCTCAACCCTGCAGTGCACCGCAACAACCACACCGCCACAGCAACAAGTGACGCACCCATACCAGTTCAAATGCCGCACATAACAAGTAGCAAGTTTCTTAGAAGCCTATCGGTTCTCCCACATCGCCACACCCAGAGGTGATGTTTCCATAGCAGTGTCATGGCATAAGCCAGTACCACGTGTGTCAGACGCTCATTGGTTCTCCCAGATGCTTCACCTGCAAATCGTCAACAGCAGCTGGGCTTAACGGGCTTGACAGGGGGCCTGCCCAGAATGACGGCGCCGCTGCCATGTGTGCTGCCAGACACGCGCCACACAAGCTTGGTGCATACTTGAAGTAGCACTAGTAGTATTTGCGCGCTTTTTTTTGTTGCATGCACCGCAGCGGCGCGCTGCCGCAGCTGCTGCCGATGCACAGCGCGTGCCGCCGCCGCTCACACCGCGCCTGTGAAACTGCAACAGCCGATGAAAACGAGCATAAAAACACTGGCACCAGACAAAAGTTTGGATGAAAAGGGACTTGACGCTCCGCGCGGCCCACCTGTTGCGGGCACAGTGTGCCGGTGAGTTGACCATGGGCTTTCTGCACCAGGTCTGCGCTACTTGCGCGCGTGCACATCTCGGGCGGTGCAAGCCCCCAGCGCACTTTTGCGGTGGCATGTGAATTGCACTTGAACTTGCCCACCACCAACGGGTCTCATGCATATATCCCTGTGTACTCGTATTACTCTGCGCACTAGGTGGCGGGCGCATGCCCTCCCCCCGCCGCAAACGTCGCTGCACAACTGCCACCACCGCAGTCGCCCGCTGCCCACTGGCGCGGCCTAAAAGCCGGCCGCCGCGGCCGCCGCGGCCGGCAGGCAAGCGGTATGGTGGGTGTGCATGCTACCGTCCGGACATGCCGCACAGAGCAACCACACAAAATGTATTTGTGGTGGTCACAAGAAGTAAATGCCTACCACTTGAGAAGACTAATGAGACACCACACAGCACAGTATTTGTCAGCAGCACTTCGAAGGAGTTGTTCGAGGTATACCATGAGCACCAGTTTTAGGCATATCAGGGTCTTGATGCACGAGCGCTCCCAACGGTGCACACGCTCACTTGTGTGAGGTGCTACAGTTCGGGAGCCGGTTCAGCTTCACTTGAAGTTCGGCTGCTTAAGCCTACAGCGGCATGACCTTGAGTGCATGTACGTGGTGCTCTATGCACATCCTGCAAGTACTTCAGAAGTGCCGGTATACCACGTTGTCACACAGTCTGCACTGAATGCGTGAACACAATACACTTGCGCGGTTTACGCCGTGTGCGCTATCGCTGACAGGTGGTCGACATGCGCGTCCACAGCAGGCCGCGCCTACAAGGACACACGTGGGTGGTCATCGATGGAAGAGCCACACGTGCTTCAGTCGTTACTGACGGCACCCGCCTGCACCCCTCCGACTTCAGCAACGCGAACTAGCATCATGTGCCGTGCGTAGGTTTTATTTACTTCCACGTGTGGGCGGGCAAAGGCCCAAGCCACGCATGCCAGCGTGCACGAAGCAGCAGTACATGCATGTACACTAGTCCAAGAGCTAACACACACACACACACACACACACACACACACATGTTCACTAGTGCATGTACACTAGTCCAAGCGCTAACACACACACACACACACACACACACACATGTATGTATACATATATGACATAATTGCGCTACTTCATGGCACCCACCAGCAGCCTTCCTGTACTTGTTGATCCTGGTGGTGCTGATGAACGCCCCCCCCCCCTCCTCCGCCACCTGCCCCAGCGCCACGGGCTGGTCCAGCTGCTGGAACTGCACGGGAGCCTCCTCCGTCTCCCCAAACAGCGCGGCGGAGTACTCGTGAGGAAGCGGCTGTGCGGGTGTGCGTCCCTCGGCGGCGGCTGCGACAGCTGCTGTGGCAGGCCCGCCTGGAGTCGTGTCTCCCACGCGCTTGGTCTTGTTGCGCCTCAGGAAGCTGACGAAGGCTGCCCCTGGGGTCGGCTCCGTGGACGCAGATGCCATCCCGCTGTCAGCACGGGCGGCACGAACAAAGCAGCAGCGGCGGCAACAGCGAAGGCGGCGGCGGCGGCAGCAGCAGCAGCGGCAGCAGCAGCAGCGGCGGCGGCAGCGGCAAGCACCAAGAAGGTTTTCGTTTGTACATGCGTTGATGAGAGACACGCTTGCTCCCGGAGTGGGGCACGTCCCATGCGAACAGCATGCAGTCGATGGCCTGTGGCACCTTGCAAAAACACTGGCATGCAGCGCTGGCCACGAGCGCGCAGCAAGCCGCCGCTGCGGCAACTGCCTGCCGTGCGAGGTTATGAAATTGCAGTTGCTTCGGCTCGCGTGCAAGCACAAGCACGTCTCACCTGGTAGCGGGATCGTGAACTTCGAAATCATCACTGCCATCGCCGATAAGCTGGGTCCGTAGCTGGTTGCGGTCGGCCATCGTACACCGGCCAAAGTGACGGCCGCGCCCGCAGTGCACAATTGCAATCTGCACAAGGAAGTTTTGATGCCGCATCCATCCCGGGGCCAAGTATTGAAGTTTTTGTTGAAGTTCTGGGTTCGTACCTCCCGAGCTCCTGCGAGAGTTGCTCGATTCCTAGTGCGCCACCTGGCATTTTGCACATGCTATGGCGTGGTGCACACAGCGGGTGCCACCAGTGGCACACAAGCCGGGAGCTGCTGCTGGTGAGTGCGCTCGTGCACCCACTGGCACTGGTATGGCTGACCGCTACGCGTACGCTGGCAGTACCTCGAGGTCATGGCTGCGAATAAAAAACAGAAGGTCGTTGCTAAGCTCAGATACTGCCGTGGCTGGGGCAAAATATTTCAATGCCAGGCTGAAGCCCGTGGGTGATTTGTCCACCTGGTGGACACCAGACACCAGATAGTTTACGAACGCACCGGTAAGTGTCCTTGAAGGCTAGGGACACATAATATGGCTGCATTTTGGACATCATGCAATCGGCACTTCAGTAGGCACGGTTTCTCCTGCAACTTGCTTGCTCGGATGACAAACACTAATCACAGCCAAGAACCACCGGGGGTGGCCTGGATCTAATATGGGTTCAGCAGCGGAGAGCCAGCCCATGCCACGGCGTGAAGGGGGGAGAACGACGGGGCACCACAGGCGCAACATCCATAGCACAACAATCACGCATAACGCGAAGGTACTGTGCAAAAATGAGTCACATTCATTCACCAACGTCCACACACGGGATCATCACAAGTGTGCCGCCGAAAAAAGCTATTGCACACGCCCCGGCGGCCAGACGCCAGCTCTGTTGGGCAGCCAGGACAGCGATGTTCCACGTGCCCTCAGCAGGGACTCGGCGGTTAAACAAGGCAAAATACACGGGGCATCTCTTCTAAGAGCAGGCTGCTGCACGTGTGTACCACGGTCCAGCCTGGGCTAGGCTCAAGAAAAAAACTTGCAAGGGTGCACCAGAAGCTGGCTGCTGCTGCTGCGGCGGTGGTGGTCGAATGCCGTCACCGCGCGGTACGCAGTGTGCGCACAACTCTAGTGCGCGCTTCAACGCCAGCTTCCGAAACTAAGTACTTGCGCAGCTACGGCGGCGGGCGCGGCGGTGGCGCAGCGGCTCGCTGCAGCGCACCCGCCGCGGCATACACAGGAGCAACACAGTTGTGCGGTTCCGTGTCTAGTGTCGGCGGTGCGGCGCCCGGCGTCAGCGCAGCAGGCAGGCTGCGTGCGACGCCGGCGCCGCGTGCGGGAGCCACAACTGGCGGCAACCGTCCTGTCCGTCACACCAACGGGGGCTCTGGGGTCCAAAAAAGCCCTCTTTTTCCCCCTTCAAAAGACCCATTTGGTTGTGAAACACCCGATGCCGGTGACGCGTCCGGCGGCTGACGATGACGGGGCGGGAATTGGAGCTGCGACGCGCGGCGCAGCGGCACGGTGAGGGAGGTGGTGGCCATGCGCATGTGGGTCTCTGGAGTCCGAAAAAGCCCTCTTTTTCACCTTCAAAGACCCATTTGATTGTGATACACCCGAGGCCGGTGACGCTGACGATGACAAGGCGGGGCTTGGTGCTGCGACGCGCGGCGCAGCGGCAAGATGAGGGAGGCGATGGCCATGAGCATGTGGTCTCTGGGTGGAGTACAAGAATGCCTTCTCTTTCCTTCTCCGAAGACCATCTTTGTCGTGGTTCACCCGAGGCTGGTGATGCTGCTGGCGGCTGACGATGACGAGGCGGGACTTGGTACTGCGACGCGGGGCGCAGCGGCACGATGAGGGAAGTGACGGCCACGCGGATTGGAGTACAAGAAAGCCTTCTTGCGAAGACCCGTTTGGAAATGATTTACCCGAGGCCGGCGACGCTGGCGGCGGCCGACGACGGCGGGGCGGCGTACTCCGACGTGGGGCGCAGCGGCACGATGAGGGAAGTGTCGTACCGCGGGTCCGCGTTGTCGCTCGCAAGCGCGAGGACGAGCATGAGCACAAACAGCGCGATGTAGATGGCCACACGGATGTGGTACGCAGACGGCAGCTTCCACCCCAGGTGCAGCGCGACCATGGGCCACAGCGCATTGATGGCGAGCGCCGCCGTCATGACCACCGCCACAAAGTTGACGCCCCACACGTCGAAGCTGAAGGTCTCCGCCGTGGTGTCGGTGCTGTGGTGCCCGTAGCCGTAGCGGCTGCGGGGGCGGGGCGGGGCAAGGGGCGGGTTGGGTGGGCATGAGCGAAGGAAGGGAAACATGCATGCCTTTTGCCATGTGCCTTCGCCCTCAACCTTTCAAGGGTGCAGCCACTCGCCAAACCTCTTCACACAGTTTCGGTTGAGCACATGCAGACACCCGGACACTGCATTGGCGCCGGCTCTACGTGAGCCCTGGAGCCTGGCGAAGGCATGCTGCGACAGCTCGTGCGCCGCCAGGGATGGACGGCGTTGGGGGGGGGGGGGCACTCACACGAGCCAGTACGTGCCGCCGATGATGGCCGCGAACTCCCCGAAAAAGGCAAAGAAGAGGGGCCACGTCGGTGCCTTGACGGTCCACGCGTTGGCCGAGCTCGCGCACGTGACGGTCTGCCACAGCATGCTCAGGAAGGCGTACATCTGAACGTATGTGGTGGCGAGCCACACCTGCGCACAGCCGCAGCAGTGGGGGACAGCAGCGAGGACGCGGTGTGTGCACCCTCAGTGACTGGCTCCCCTGTTCACGCACCCGAACAGGAGTCCTTGCGAGAGCTGATGTGGCACGGTATTAGGCAATGTCAAAATCCAACAGTATAGAGGTACACGCTGTGCCGTCGGCGATAGCAGTGGGGCACACATTCACCTGCTGGTAACCCTTGCGGCTGCACGGCGCATGGAGCGTCGAGTTGGTGATGGGGGCATGCATCCCCTGACGGAGCACCGCCCGCAAGCTTGGACGTCAAAGCTCCGTTTGACACAACAACTATTAGGGTCTGCTCCCCAGGTTGTGGTTGGGGCAGTCTTGGCAAGTTTTCGGTTGACAGCACGAGCCACCTTTGCACCCAAAGCTGGATACCAGTGTGCACCTTTAAAGTTCCGTGTCCAGCCTGCCGGCCACTCAGGCGTGCCTGCTTGCGGCACTTCGTGTTGACTGTGCCAAGCAGAGAGTGTGTCTCACACTGTACGAGGCTGCGCAAAGCCATTCACTGATTGCTTCATGCTGGCTTGCATGACCTGGGCTCTTGCCCACCAACAGGTGCAAAAAGTACCACAACCTACAGCACATGCTGGCTTACATGCTCATCGCGCGCAACGCGCTTGGTGTCCACGCCGCGGCGGTTGGCCATGATCGCCGTGGGAAGGATGGCGGTCACGATGAACGGGACGAAGACGATGAAAAAATCCGCCAGCTGCAATGCGGCGCCGCAAGAGGCAAGGAGGCAGGCACGCCGGTGCGCGCAATCAGCCAGCAGTGGCTTGCACGGCACAGTTGCGCAGCGGAGCGAGCAGCTGGCTGCACTCGCTGCGGCGATGCGCATCAGGCGTTGAGGCAGAACAACACGGTGATGCAGAGGAGTCGAGAGCCACCAAAGGTGCACACAGGGTGCGAGTTTGTGTTGTCGTTAGGCACTCGTGCACAAGACTCGGGTGTCATTGCAGACGCACGCTGGTCTGAACTCCTGGGCTGCACTTTAGCTGCCGAGACTTTCTGCACAGGTCGCTGCAAGCAAGTCCTCACGGGGACATGCAAGTCATGCATGCAGTAGGAACTGGCTGCAGCGGTGTGAAAGCGAGCCCACCTTCGCGGCAAATGGCGCGACGCCCGTGATGCCGTAGATGATGGGCATCACCAGGAGCATGTAGCCGGGGAATGCCTGCGCACACACAGCACACATTCACAGCACAGCCAGCCGCGCGGTCAGCGCGACAAATATGGACACCAAGGGGGTACGAACGTCACCCAGTAAACATCTGTAGTCATGATCCCCAGTCAGAATGGCTGACGGACAGCCTGTGCGGGCTTGCAACAGCAAACGCTCAACGTCGTTCATACGTATGGAGGGCCATGCCGACAATTTCTAAGTGGGCGCACCAGCCACAGGCGGGCCGTCATCCACAGGGACAAACCTGGGGGGACTACTGCCGCGACCACTTGGTGTGTCCCTCGAGCACAGCCCCCGCTGCCGGCAGCTGCCTCAGCGGGCCACGTACCCATAGCCTGTGTAATGTAGCTGTAGCTGTTGTACACACATGAGACCACTTCATAGTGACCGATATGCAGCCTGTGTGGGTGGGTGAACGGCACTGTGTTGAACATACTACGTAGTATGAGCTTACTTCGTAGGTGGGTAAAGATCGGCAGCTCTGCCACACACAGAATGACCGATTTGGAATGGTCAAGGTCATAGGCGCGCGCGCGTCTTCGTCTTCACTCTCACCTGCAGGTAGTAGGTGGCCTGGTCGAACGCGTAGATGCGGTGCCACACGGTCGGGTACTGCGCGCGCGGGTCCAGCGTCGTGTACCACAGCGTCTTGAAGAGCAGCAGCTGCACCGCCCCCTGGTGCCACCGCAGCACCTGCTTGATACGCCAGCCAATGCTGTCCGGCTGGTGCGTGCACAGGCTGAGGTTCTCGCCCGCCTCGTTGACGTACACGCTGCGCCACCCCGCCCTGAACATATCCAGGCTTGTGTGCGTGTCCTCAATGAGCTGCACAAAAGCATGCGCCAAAGGTGAGCATTTATAATACATGGTTGTTGCACGGGAGCGGTGAGTTGCACATGCTCGGCAGGTGAAACCCACAGCCCGGACACGCAGTTCTAAAATGCATGCGTGCTCAGTGCATGGCTACCCACACACACCACTTGCACAACCAATCCTTTAAGCGCACTTGTGGTAACGGCACATGTGAGTTCCCGTTACGACCAGCATTGCCGTGCTCCCGTTGTCAGCTGGGCTTTTGCAAAGTGCTTCAGTGCACCACCTCACAGCACCTGAGTTGCTTACTGCACTGTGCGGCCTACAGCGACAGGCGCGAGCGCTGCCTGCGCGGCACGCACGCCCGGGTCCCTGTAGCTAAACCCGCCATCACTGCAGGCGCTGAGCGTGCAGCACCCTTATTGCAGGCACGCACACAGCACCGCGCGCACCATCTCTGATCAGTGACCGGAAGCCCAGATGTACGTGTACTTGAAGTATTATATACATATCTACATGGAAGTATAGTATAATACTTCTACTGAAGTACGTTAATAGTACTTCGTACAGTATGTGTTAACAGTATAGCACAGTGGTACATCAATCAGTACATAGTTTGAAGCATATGTATGTACTGCACGCACCATCTCTGACCGGAAGCCCAGCTTGTGTCCCACAAGTGTTGCGTCCGTGGCGTCCGCGTACTGCTTGCCGCTGGCGTCCAGTCCGCGCAGCGCCGCGACGCGCCACAGGCTTCCGTGACCACTGGAGCTGACGGCGCCGATGCCGTCCTTTCCCGGGTTGATGATGTCATACTGCGGGGCGCAGCGGCGCATGGAGAAGAGGCAGGCAGCATGCAGCATTGAGTGAGGGCCCACGCGGATGTAGGGGCATGTGTGGTCATGCACTGCCACCTGGTGGGGGTGATGAGCGTGTGCGCCGCCGCATGAGGTCGCTGACACCGGGCTCAAAAGGGTTCGACAACAGGCGACGCATGCCAAGGTGTGAGGGGCCTGGAAGGAGGTCGTAAGGATGGCTGTCTTGCTATTTATACTTCTTAAGTATACATCAGAAGTGACTCCTATAAGAGTAGTGTCCAAGTCACCTGCAGCTGCTGCAAAAACTTGATGGCGTCAGCCAGTCCATGTGCACCGGTATGTGTGTGAAGCAATATATTCCGAAAAATGAGGTATTTGGATATATACATGCTCGAGTCTATGGCATCACCGCTGGACGACAACGTCTCTTGCTGCTATTTTTCGCTGCGAACTCACAATGCTGCAGTCACTACTTCGGACCAGAGTCGCCATCTCGAGTTGTCGCTGCCAACCAACAGCACCCAGCAACAGCAGCAGCGGCAACAGTGGCACAAGCGGTAGCAACGGTAGCCGCCACAGCAACAGCTGCTGCAGCCGCCGCAGCAGCGGCGGCAGCAGTTGCAGCTGCAGCGGAGCCAGCAACAGTCGAAGCCGCAGCAGCAGCCACAGCGGCAGTGGCAGTGCCAACCAAGTAACCTGTATGGCAGCGTGGTTGCCGAGGGGGTCGTCTTTGTCCTCCTGCAGGTCAAACCGCTGCGGCATGTGGGCTGTGCAAAAGAAGCTCCAAGTCTGCTGCACAGTTGAAGTAGCGCTAAATAACTTCAAGTACCTGTATGGCAGCGTGGTTGCCGAGGGGGTCGTCCTTGTCCTCCTGCAGGTCAAACCGCTGCGGCGTCTGCACAAACGCGATCTTGGCCCAGCAGTAGGACTGAGTCGCGGCATTGAGCTCAAAGAAGTAGGGGCACGTGCGCTGGAGGAACTCGGGCTGAGGCTGGTGCCTGCGCAGGGCATTCATACGTGTGAACACATGAACAGAGCACATGAGATCAAATAACTACATGTGGGCAGAGGGCGGGCTGGTGTACATGTACTTCGACTAGGGATTCCCATGCTGAGGAAGTGTGGCTGAAGGTCGTTGCCTGCGTGCACAAGCTGCCTGCAGCAGCACACCGCAGCTGCCACAACCCGTGTGCCAAGTGACGCACGCCATCCTCACACACCGCCCACCACGGTGGTGCATGCACTGCCTTCATCGATGCATAACCATAACCATACATAGCGGCCGTGCTAGCTGCCGCCCGTCGGGATGAGAGTGCGCCAGCACCACAACCAAGTACACCATACCGCGCCGCGCCGCCACCTGACAGCTGCTAAGCAAGCCTTGTGCAGGCGCCCCCCAGCGCTGCCAACGGCCGCCAAGCATACCACATGGCTGCCGCATGGGCGCGAGCGCAGATGTCCGATGGCAGGGGCGGTGCCGTCGCTCACCGGCAGTCGTTGACCACCACACTGGTGCGGTCCGCAATGAAGGTTGGCATGTCGGGGTTACCGTAGTCCACGGAGAATATGGCGGCATTCATGCTGCCCACATGCACAGGCCAGCCTTGTTCTGGTTGGGGACTCCGATGAGGGGTGGCAGTCTTACCGGCAGTCATTGACGGCCACAATGGTGGCATTCACAATAAAGGATGCCTCGAGAATATGGCGGCATGCATGTTGCCGCTTGCACAGACCAGCATTGTTGTCGGTTGCAGAGGGGGGGGCGGGGGGGGGCGTCTTACCTGCAGTCATTGACGACCACAATGGTGGACTCAGCAATGAAGGGCGGCATGTCGGGGTAGTCCACAGAGAAAATGGCGGCGTTCATGTTGCCGGCCTTGGGCGACACCTTGGGCGTGCCCGGGTCCTTGCGCGAGTAGTAGATGAGCGTGGGGACGTCGGGCGAGGAGCTGTACGTGCAGTGGAAGCCGGCCGCGATGGGGTCCGTGTTCTCAACGCCCAGGGCCTCCAGCATCGCCAAGTTTTTCTTGGCGTTCGCATGCACCTGGGGGGCCAGCATCTGCGGGGCGGGGGGGGGGATGGGGGGGGGGGAGTCCCAGCGAGGGCATGCGGATGGGAGGGGTCTTAAGAGCTGTTGGTGGTGAAGACTGCTGCGATCGAGGGCGTCGGAGAGTGGTATCGAGTGGGGTGCAACTGGGTGTCCTTGCCGCCGCGCACACAGGTTATTTACAAGGTACGGCACCAGCCCCGGAAATATGCTACGCTGCCAGTGGGTGCGGAGTACCTAAGCGCGGTGCATGCGTCACTCAGAGTGTGACATACTTGACTCACTCCCACGCAGCATGCGCGCACAACTTGGCAGCAAGGCGCGCCAGCAAGGTGGGATGTGGTGAACGTGCGCAGCTTCGCTGCCCAAGGGAAAATGGTTTGTCTGCACCAGCAGCTGCGCCAACCCACGCGCTGCGCGGCTGCTGCTCGTCATTACATTGGTGCGCGCAGTCCACTCGGCGATGAGTGGCTGCACACAGCGCGGCTAATCAAAACCCTAGCGGTCATGCATGAACGAATGCACCTGACAAATCATGGGCTTCATGAATTGAAGCGCACGCCTCATGGTTCTCCGCAGAAACATCCCCGCAGAAACCAACGTACACCCACGGATTGACATGCGGCATGCAGTTGCCTGTCACGCAAAGTGGTCCACACTCGCCTGCGATGGCTGCCTCTGGAGCTCAAATGCTGTTTTGGTCTCTCCGTGCTTGACAAGGTCCTCCATGAACTCCAACAGGGAGCATGCCTGTGCGGCACGCGTTCCGAGCATTTGCGCACACGTTGTGCAGGGTGTGAGCTGCGGCGGCTGTGGCAAAGTTGTTCTACATGTTTGGTCTGCGTCTAGACACATACATACACAACATGCTGATGCATACTGATGCATACTGATAATTCTTCAAAGTACTTGAAGTACTTCTTGAAGTATAATTTTGTACTCATCGCTGTTACTAAATTTTTCAAGTGTACTTCTGAAGTATGTACTACAGTACTTGGACAATGCGTAGCATGTGGTCGTGCTGGCGATGGGTTTCAGCTGCGTGCGGTCTATGGCCTGGCACACACGATGTGTTAAAGCAGTCATGTACTACTACATGGTACAATACTGACGTGGTCTTCTTACGGAGCGCTAGTGTGGTCGGCGCCCCAGGCTGTGCCGGCTGCCAGCTGCCGCTCGCTGCTCCTATTGCTTTTACTGCTGCCACCCGCCACCCAGTAGGTGCTGTTTCTGCTCCACGTCTGTGCCACGCGCCACATGCATACTGCTGCCACGGGTACCCACTCACAACTGGAAGTGCCATGCCGAATGCCTGGGGCATTCCCTGCCCTTGCAGCACTTGCTGGCACTGGCGCTGGCAGCGCATGCACTCCAGCAACGTGCCGAGCCATGCACCAGACGCGGCGACACTTCTCTACACATGGCGACCTCTACTGTGCGGCACCGTGGTGCGCCACCCTTGTCCGTGCCAGAGCTCGCCTTAGACAGGCACAACGCCACATGAATGTGCTGCTGGTGCCTCAAGTGGCTCACCGCGGCATGCGGGCGCGCCGAGCTGGGCCGGGCTTGATCCGCCAAAACAAGGCAACCGGTGCTGCCCGGTGGGACTGTGCGACAGGCCCTTTCTGGTACGGCTGCGGTTTCTGTACCTTGCTTTCTCTACTTTATGGTTCACATTTATAAATATTCCAGCACGTGCCAAGTAAGCGTCCACGCGTGGGACAGTGGTACGCAGCAGTGCCACCGTGTCCAAATGCCCGCACAGGTGTGCTTGCAGCTCCAGGGGGCACTGCATGCACCCGCATTCACAGCCGCGATACCATCTCGTCCTTTACTCGTCGGTAACATCAGCAGCGGTTTTCTGCTATCAAAGGTAACCTACGCCCCTCACTGTCGTTTGCGCCACCTGCTATGGTAAATGTTAGGGGTAAGCTACTTCTGAAACCCCTGGAGTGGCTGTCAAGGCCTGACTACTTCTACAAACTACGCATCCAGGCCACCACACACCACCAGCACTGGGGCCGTGTCCCTTCCACCCGCTGCCGCCACTTCAACAAACCACAGCTGCTCAGCACACCCTGCGGCCTCGCGCTGGCGCCACCCACGCACCTGGCTCAGCAGTGGGTCGTTGAACAGGTGCCGCCGCGCGAACCCCCCCCCTGTCTGCCACCACTCATACATGCCGAGGGGCGTCGCCGCGGAGACGCCCTCAAACAGCAGAATTTTCTCCAGCTCCGGCCGCTGCAGCAGCGCGGCGAGCTTGTACATGGCGGCCGCCATGCTCAGCACAGCGGGGCGCCGCTTCTCGTCCAGTATGATGACGCGCTGCGTGGCGCTGATGTCTAGGCCTGAGATCCACGGGCGCTGGGAGAGGCAGCCAAGGAGCGCCTGCGGCGGCGGTGCGGTGCAGTGCAACTCGCGATATTAGTGTGGGGTGCTGTCACCGCCCTGGCACCCCGCACTGAAGCAAGACACGCACTCAATAGAATGGGGCGTTATGTATTGTTTGTATGGAACCGCGTGCTCTGTGGCAGGTCTCTGGACCCCACACTTGACTGCATAAATCAAAGCGCACTAAAAAAAGCGAGTGCTCGGCGGTTTGCGTGCTCAGCAGCAGGCGGAGCGTGTTCTCAGCAGCAGACCGCATGCGTGCTCAGCAGGGGAGGGTGGTGTGCGTGCTCAGCCAGCCGAAAGCACACACCGCACATGCCTCAGCAGCATGCCAACAGGCAGCACACATGCTCAGTGGCAGGCAGGCCACGTGTTCAGCCGGAGGCAGCGCATGTGCTCAGCAGCAGGCAGGTCACGTGCTCAGCAGCAGGCAGGTGATGTGCTCAGCAGCAGGCAGGCCATGTGCTCAGCAGCAGGCAGCACACGCGCTCAGCAGCAGGCAGCACAGCAGCAGCGCAACCACAGCCGCGGGTGCATACAGCAGCGCAGCCGCAGCAGCAGTGGTGGCAACAGCATCCCCCTCCCTGCCCTGCCCCCCAGTCTCACCAGCAGCACCACCTTCATGGGCTCTCCCGCCGTTGGCAGCAACACACACACGCGCGCATTGTAGCCGACCGCCGGGTCGCCGCGCACCAAGTCGTCCATGGTGACAAGCTCGCGCTGCGGGGAGGGCGTTGCGCACAGGTTCAAGGCACGTGATGAGGTGCGCAGCAGCCTCAAGCCGGCATTTTCATAGCTGCTGCTGAGCAGGTCAAACCGGTGCACACACTGCTGCTGTGCACATGCGTGCACACACTCGCATGCGTGGGACATCAATGCCACTCTGACCGCAGGCTCTGGGTTTCTGGTCTGCTTTGAGGTGATGGCCGCTTAAGCTGCCAACGTTGTTGGCATTAAGTGACTGTGGGGTCATGGGCTAAATCACTGAGCCGAATTGTTTGTGTGCTCTTGGCGGTGGTAGCTTGCCCATCCGAGACAGCTGGTACCAAGGATTACGGATAATGGCGGTGGACTTTGTGCCATAGGGTTCCAGCCAATTGAATAGGCTTCATGTAGAAGTATGCGATGGTGCACATGCGGTGTGGCCGGCTGGCATGGTGGTGTGTGTGCCTGCCGTCTTGTGAGCACAAAATCGGCACTGTGTGCCGCAGCAGCAGCGGGCAACACAAGCGCCAGGTGGCTGGCCGCCCTTGCCGTCAGCTAGCAGTTGAGGTGCTTGAAGTGCGCCACAATGCCCAAGACCACCTCCAACACCAGTGCGTGTGTTTGACAGACTGCAGTGGCACGGCACACCCACGTGCTGCTGACCCTTCCATGTACAATAGACTCTGCTAACACACACACCCACATGCCTCAAAAGCCAAACTGGCGCCATAAATATTCCATATGGACAGCATCGACCAAACCCTTCAGTGCCCACAAGCGCCAAGCCCTCAGTACCCACATAGTACTGTTGCAGCGCGCCCTTACATGCATGTCACTGTTGAGATGTACCATTCTCAAGTGCTTGCTAGGCCGCTTCGGTATGAGGTATACGAAGTACTTGTTGACATGCTGCTTCAGCCGCGCACCATGCGCACAGGGCTTTCCGCGCCCCGTGCAGAATCTAGTTTGTTAACTAAGTACAACATTACCTGCTGCCACCCACCTCGCCACCTGCCAGGCGCACCTTGAAAGCAACCAGCCGCTGCATGTGCCCCGCCCAGATGTGAAGAAGTTTCGTAGTACTGCTTGACATGCCTTCATACTTGGAAAAACTTCGAGGTGCACTTCGAACCTGAGTTGTACTGATTGCATGCAGCACCATTTATCAGTACCGTACTTGCCTACTGCCGAAACTCACCTTGATCGCGAACAGCCGCTGCGTGTGCCCCACCAAGATGTAGAGTAAACCTCACAATTCTGTAGTAGTGCTTCAAATGTGCCCTTATACTTCGAGGTACACTTCAAACTTGTGTACCCACTGACTATACCAATCACAGGTACTTTTGCCCACCGCCAACACCCGCCTTGATCGCAAACAGCCGCTGCGTGTGCCCCACTCACATGTAAAGTAAGCGAATAATTCTGTTCTGTTGTAGTGCTTGAGACGTGCCCTTATTCTTCGAGGTATACTTCAAACGTGAGCTATACTGATTGACTGTATGCCACTGACACAAGTACTTGGCCTATTGCCAACGCTCACCTTGATCGCAAACAGCCGCTGCGTGTGCCCCACCCAGATGTGAAGCAACCACACACTTCTCTATCTGTAGTAGTACTTGTAACGTGCCCTTACTTCGAGGTACACTTCAAACTTGAAGTGCACTCATTGACTGTGTACCATCTACAAGTGTACTTTGCCTACTGCCAAAACCCGCCCTGGATCGCAAACAGCCGCTGCGTGTGCCCCACTCACATGTACAGTAACCACATGCTTCAAAAGTACCTCTTTAGTAATACAGTACTTGAAACGCTCCCTTATGCTTCGAGGTACACTGCGAACTTGAAGCATACTGATTGCATGTACTTCGAAGTGCCATTCACAATTACTGCGCCAGCTGCCAAGACCCACCTTAATCGCAAACAGCCGCTGCGTGTGCCCCACCCAGATGGCGACCACCAGGCACGCCTCCGCCCCAAAGAAAATCCACGCGTAAATGGGCACCAGGAACTCCGTCGCCGACCACGCGAAAAAGGACGCGGGCGCGTACCCTTTCTCCGCGTTCCCGGAAAGGTCCGAGATCGTTCCGGCGGCGATGCGCCAGTACAGATACATGACCGACGCCACGACGTTCAGCGCCACCAGCGCGCGCACCCACCACTGGCCGGGGTAGCGCCGGATGGCCTTCCGGGTGTTAGCGATTCAAAAAAGGGCGAAAAAAAAAAGGCAAAGGTTGCACTTATGTTATGTAGTGAACAGTCACAGAGAAGCGCGGTGCAGCTCGGCCGGCCGCTGAGCACAGCCAAGGTGCTGCTGCTGAGCAGGCCAAGGTGCTGCTGAGCAGGCCAAAGTGCTGCTGAGCAGACCAAGCTGCTGCGCACGGCCCAGGTGCTGCTGAGCAGGAGCAAGGTAGTGCTGAGCACGCATGTGGTCAAAGCGGCATGTGCTCAGCGCGGGATGCGGCGGGTGCCAGTGCTCAGCAGCCGCTTGCGGCGTGCGCGGTGCGCTGTCACAGATGGAGGCGCTGGGCGCGCACGCTGCTGCGGCTGCGCCAAGCACCGCATGGCACACCACTAGCCCGGGTATCGGCTAGCGCTGCTGCGGCTGCGCTGAGCACCGCAGCGCACACCACTCACTAGCCCAGGTATCGGAGCGCACAGAGTGTTCATGAGTGTTCATGAGCATGAGTTCATGAGCATGTGTTCATGAGCTACAGCTGGGTGACCCCATGAAGCTCAGTTTCCTTGGATCCCGGGTTTGAGCCAAGTCCCGGGTCCTTTGACATGGGCGGAGTATAGTTAAGCCGCCGAGGCGGACACACATGTGAATCGACGCAGGTTTTGAGAAGGGCAAGACTACTGCTGTGCGTTGATTGGACGGG
>JAULBY010019621.1:0-19260 GCA_032358315.1 Ophiocytium majus | reverse complement strand
CGCGCCACAGGTTCTTGCGGACCCCAGCATGCGGCAGCGCTACGACCAGTTTGGAGAGGCGGGTCTGAGGGGCGGCATGGGGGATGGGGGCGGGGCGGGGGGCGCTGAGGTGGACCTGAACGATATTTTCGAGTCCTTCTTTGGGGGCGGGAGGCCCGGCGGGGGGCGGGGGCGCGCGTACCAGCCACAGGAGCCTGCTGTCGGTGAGTGCGCGGGTGCGCGGTTCTGCTTACCTGCTGCGGCTGTCCAGTTGCTGCTGGGGGTGCGCGGGCTTGGGGGTGTGGCTCGCTGCAGCCAGTATACTTGAAGTATATACTTCATATATACTTCAAGTTTAAAGTAGTAGAAGTACATTTGGAGGCAGTTTTTGTGTGTGTGTGTGTTGTACTGGGGCTGTATTGAACTCAGTGACTGGGAGGGCAGGGGGGGGCTGCGTGCGTGCAGATTGTGCACGTTTGTCTGAAGGTTGTCATTTGCTGTAGGAGGCCATGCTGTTGGAGCAGGTGACGCCTAGGGCACTGGGAGGCAGTTTCCAACAGGTCGTTGGTCACACTTGTCTTACGCGGTGCCGTGTCCAGAAGTAGAGGTGGTATTTTACTGCCCAAATGTTGGGACTGTCGTATTCATACGCTTTTTGCACTTCATGCATCACGTGTACATATGTGCACATACAATTAGAGTAGGGGGCCCTAATTCGGATCAGTCCCGTAATTCGGATCACTGTCTTGAATGGTTGTTTTGGCCTAGATACCACCCGTACCAACGCACAGTATGGTGACAGCGATTGCTGCTCACAACGCACACAACAAGTTAGCTTCAGGTCGCACCGCCATCCGACGCTCATGGCGACGGCAATGGCGTATGTGGGCTGGTGCATGTGCTGCGCAAGAGCGCTGTTGGAAGGGGTAGGCCAAGGGCATGTGTGCTCCTGCACGGCCCCCGGTGCTGGCGACCCCCCCCCACCGCCCCCCGCAGTAGCCTTGGGGCAGTTGGGCTGGCCACCGACACCAGCTGCCAGCGTGTGTGTGGGCGGCACCAGCCATGGCGAAGGTGGCTGCCGGGCCACCGCTGAGCTAAGACCCCCCCCATGGCGAAGGTGCCTGGACCGCACTGTGGGCGGCCTAGGCGTCCGCCAAAGCCGGCTAGGCGTGGCTGCGGCCACCTGACGTGTAGGTGAGGGTGATACACACCCCATACCCGGCACGGCATGACGCCCCGTCCTCGTGTGGGGCAGCACTAGGTGGTTAGATTGTTCTGACACAGTCTAGTGTGCCACCACCGCCAACGGACGACCAACCAGCTCACCCCATGTGGCCCCCTAGCACTGTGTGCAGCGTGCCGTGAGTTGACATACCAGTGTGGCACAGTCCGTCCTGCATGCAGCTTAGGTAACGCGTGTCAGCAAGACCACACAGGCACCAGCATGGGCTGTGCAAAGCTGCTGCTGCTGCTGCTATGGTAGTTGACGCTGCGGCTGGTGTAGCCTTGTGTCTACCATGGTGTACCTCGTGCCAGTAGGTGTACTGCACAGTTGGGTGCAGCACTTGAAGTACTTGTAAATGCATGTTGTCAGCGCACTAGAAGGCACCATGACACATGTGGGCATGGTTGGGTGCCCGTGCCCATTGAGCCTATTGCGCGCACCACGTGTGCGCCGCCACCCCACGCCGTCAGTCAGTTCATATGGCGCATGCAGCGTCTGACGAGCCATGTGGCACCAAACACAGCTGGCATAATACCAAGCATGTTTGCGAACTGTCAGGCACACTTAAGACATCGAATCTGGCTGCTGACAGCAGCTGTGCATGCTGTGCACTGAATTGCTTGAATTACCGCCATCTAAAACCCCAACTTTCATTTCCATTGGAGCCACGTTATATGTGCACAATGTGTAACTTTTACACACGGAGTGGCTTACATTCATGCCAGGGTGTGTTGGATTGCGGTTGGGCATGCAAGCATAGCCTGTTTGCCTCGTATTTGAGCTAATTTGTGTTTGTGCGGTCATTTCTGCAGCACCGAAAGCCTTGCTCAGCAGCCGCCTTCTCCTAATGCGGCCCAAACCGATGTCTTTTTGGGAATCGCTTGTCCACGTGCTTGCAACAGGCCAGGACTACAAGTATATGCATTCACATCATCTGCCATGCTTTATACTGGCAAGCAGTGGAAAAAAATCTAACCGATCCGAATTAGGGGACCTTGCGGAAACCTGCCGTTTTTGTGAACTTTTTTGCTGGAGCGTGGATGGGTGTAACATTAGCCCATCTGGGCACTGTGCTGTAAACCCAGTATAAAAAATGAAGTTGAAGGCATGCCTGACAATATGCACCACTGCACTTAGTCACACACACAGATGTGTTGATGTTACACTTTCCCAAAGTTGGAGGTCCTTAAGCGATCCGAATTAGGGCCCCCTACTCTGTAATGTAATGTACTTCAGAAGTATCAAATGCTAGCATTGTGCGTATCTAGCGCAGTGACATGCTGTATGCACCTCCTGCACGGATCTCGCTCGCTGACAGCCACTGCCGATGGGGACACCGAACGCCTCGTCGCTACTACACGACAGTTACAGACGCACACCACACACACACATTGATACAGTTGTTCAAGTTATGTACATCTTCACCGGACCATACTCTGCTTCTACTGCGCACTGAAGTACTACAAGTAGTCTTGGTCGTTCAGAGAACTTTGTGCGTCCGTGTGCGTACGCCGCCAGGCATATGCCATCGCCATGAGAGCGCCCGCATGCATGGCACAGGCCCGGGCATGCGCACCTGTCCAAATACTTACAAATACCGGCACATGACAGTTACAGATGCACACTACACACGTCAATTGATACTGCACAAGTTATGTGCATCTTCACCAAACCATACTCTGCTCCTACTGTTCTGAACTACTGCTAGTACTTTGTGCGTCCGTGTGCCTACGCTGCCGGGCATGTGCCATCGCCACGAGCGTGCGGGCATGCATGGCATGGGCTCTTGCCTACCCGCAAGTGCAAACCCTTCTGAGTACCGGCGCTACAGTAGGTGTTCAAAAAATAACTAGTATTATACCTCCTACGCAGTACACCAACCACTTCACTGCCACAAAGTTACCGGCTGCTGAGCAGGCGAGGACCTGCGCTTGGACCTGGACCTGGACTTCACACATAAACAACACTACCAGTACCACACTTCCTACGTAGCACACCAATCACCTTGCTGCTGCATCTTTGGGCTGAGCAGGCGAGGACCTGCGCCTGGACCTGGACCTTGACTTCAAGACGGCGTGCTTTGGCGGCGAGGAGAAGGTCCGCTTCCGCCACCTGGGCGCCTGCAGCACGTGCAGCGGCAGCGGCGCGCGCCCCGGCGCCAGGGTTTCCACGTGCGCGCAGTGCGGCGGCTATGGTGTTGTGACGCAGGTGGGAGATTTCTGCCACTCGTGCGCGCTCTCGAACGAGATAATGTAGCACTACTTCTGAAGTGATAACTGTACTTCGGTAGTGCTACTTCCTTGAAGTGTGATATGAGCCATGGCAAATCGGCGTGGTCACAGGTGCAAGGGTGTGCCGCTCCAGTGCGCTCTCAAACAATAGCGTTGTAGTAAAGGCAGTACTTTGTTGAAGCGTGAAAACAAAAATGATGGTGGGTCAAGGCGTGCGTGGCGGGGTGTGTGCAGCGCGTGCGGCGGGCGAGAAATTAAGTACGGACCCAAGCGCGCTTGTGTCTTTTGTGGGCGCTGGGGTGGGCTGGCCGTTACACTAAGAACCCTGTGCAACACACATGCCACCCATACTCGCCGCGCTGCAGCACCCTGCAAGCTGCCACATGATACCCATACCCGCCGCACTATGACATGCCCTACAACACGCCACATGACGCCCCTATTCACCGCAGTAACACACCCTCCGACGCGCCACATGACACCCATACTCGCGGCACTATATATCTCATTTACCACATGACATCCATACTCACCACACTTCAACGCCCCGCCACGCGCGCAGATTCAGCGCACGCCGCTGGGCGCTTTCCAGACGCAGGCGCCATGCGCACCCTGCCGCGGCACAGGCTCGGTGGCGGACGAGTACTGCGGGTCGTGCGGAGGGCGCGGGCTCTTGGAGGCGGACAAGCAGATCAAGGTCCGGGTGCCCGCTGGCGTGGTGAGTGCGCGGGTCTGGTGGTGGTTCAGACCGTGTGTGGTGTACTTGGAAGTAGTTGTATTTATTTGCACTCGTGGGCGTATAAGGGCCCAAGCCACGCATGCCAACGTGCACAGACCAAGGGAACATGCCCACTATATACGACAGGAGCATGTGTGCAACTCTCAGGGCTTGAAGTAGTTGTGAGGTATATTGAGCAGCAATTCGTTGGGTTGCGCTTGTGGGTGGCAAGACTTGCGAGAACCCGGGTCATGCGTGTTACGTGGCATGTAGCAGCGACATGGCCATCCGCTGAACCTGCGTAGCGCTTGTACACCGGTATTGTGTACTACTGTACTACCGGTGGGTAATTTGCATGCGGAAGTACAATGTATTTCTACGCCCTGCAGCTCGACATATATGGCATGTTTACGTAGTACAGTAGAAATATGGTACTTCTGAAGTATTATAATGCATGTATATGGTTACATGATATTTCATACAGCCTTACACACGGTGTATAGTGAGACATGCACACTTACTGTGGTCCATCACACCACATGCGTGTGGCGGTGGGGGGGGGGGCTGCGCGCTGGGGAAGACCAAGGGGGTCGTCACTCGCAGTTGCTCCCTGCAGGTTTGCAGTTCGGCATATTCCATGTGTGTGCACTTGTGGGCGGGCAACGGCCCAAGTGCGACGGATGCCGCCATGCGGCAGGCAGCCGGACACATTGCGGCCGCGTATGGACATACTGTATCACATGCATGTACTTGTAGCTGTGTCTTATATTACATACTGTACTCCAAGAGGTATATACTTCAAGTATATGTACATGTGTGTATATACCCTGAAGTACGGATGTGTGTCAACAAGGACAAGTACAGCAAGCCATGTGGGCGCGAGCGGCCGTTAAGCTAGCCTCTGCCCTGCAAGTACGGTAGTGCTGATGTGCCAAAACGGCGGCGCAAGGGTTGGACCAAACGCGGCAGGCGGTGCCACTCGCACAGCACCAGGGGCCATGCCATGCACCACACGCTCAGCAACCATATTTTTTGCCAAAGAAATTTCGGACCCTGCTGTCAATTCGGGTGCGCGTGAAGGCGCGCTGCAGCAGGCGGCACGACTGCATGGCAGTGTGCCGCACACCACTGCGTGTGTGAAGGCCAGCATGACGCACCTTGCCGTCGCGCAGTGCTGCAGCAGGCTGGCTGGTACAATTGCTTGACAACACGCCGCACACCGGCATGTGTGTGTGGGCACAGGCCGGTACCAACCTGCGCCCGCAAACAGAAAAACAGCGGCGCATGTGTAGCAATGGGTCACGGCGTATAACGTATTTTATGCGTTGTACAAGATACGGCATGCCTCTGCGTATTTCTATGCCCAAAACGCCAAGTACGGCATATTTGCGGTGTAAATTGGTTCATTTGGATGCGTTTTACGGCACATTTACATGCGTTTTATGGCGTACAACGCAAAGTATATAGTAAGCTTTATAAATATAATAACTGTGGCTCATCACTACGCATGTGGCACCGGGCTCCCGCGGGTCTGCCCCCACACGGCTGCACACCTATCTCACCGAGGCAACACCTGCTTGTGAACCGTGCCATATGTGTGGTTTTTGCGCGTGCTCGCAGGAGTCTGGCCAGAAGCTTCGCATCCGCAACGAGGGCAACGCCGCCAGGCGCGGGGCCTCCGGCGACCTGTATGTGTTCCTGAACGTGCGCGACGACCCAAACTTCACGCGCCGCGGCTCTGACATCTACTCCGACAAGTGAGCACAAAAACAATGCCTCTAGCGCAGTCGTTTGCGTGCGTGTTAGCCTGCACGCACGCAGCTGACAAGTGAGCCAACAGCAAACATCACTGCCTTGGGCGCAGTCCTGTGCGTGTGTCGCCTGGTTGTGTAAGCTGGCTGGCTGGGCGCGAACAAAAACACTGCGTTTGGCTCGATCCTACTGGAATGCTCATGTGTACGCGGGCAGCAAGTTGGTTGACTGGCATGCGTACCCGCCTTTTAAAGAGGGGTGCAAGTGAGGCTGGTGCAGGCGGTTCACCGCACCACATGCGGTGACTAGATGCGGGCTTGGAGCAACTTGGTGGCGGCTCCACATGCGCATGCAGCATGCGTGTGCTTGAGAAGGCCAGATGCTGGCCCCCAATGCTGCTGTGGTTGTGCACGTACTGGAGGCTAGGCCGCCCTGCCTGTCCTTCAAGCACCCTTGCCGCGCACTCCCCATGCCAATATGTAAAGGAAAGCGGGTGCCAGCCGTCCTGGTGTCCAGCTCTGACTGGCATACAGAGGGCCCGACGCACAGGCGCTCACACCCTGCTGCCTGCATGCACTGACTTTCATGTGCGTTGTACATGCATGCACTCCTTCGGTCTACAACATGCGCGTACACCCGCGCCCCCGCAGAACCATCTCCTACCTGGACGCCGTCCTCGGCTATGACGCGGTGCGCGTCGCGGTGGTCGACGGCCAGGTGGAGATCAAGGTGCCGCCGGGCACGCAGCCCGCCACGGTGTTGCGCATCCGCGGCAAGGGGGCCCCCATCCTCGGCGCCAGCGATGGGGCGCGCGGCGACCATTATGTCACCATCAAGGTGCGCGCTGTGCTCAGCAGCCGTGGCGGCGGCGGCAGCAGCAAGGGCTTGTGCTCGGCAGCAGCAGGCGCAGGTGTCTGTGAGCGGCACAGCGGGTGTCGTGTGCTTAGCTGCGGTTGCAGTGGGAGCGGCAGCAGTGGCGACAACAGTAGCAGTGCCAGTATCTGTGGTTTGAGCCCATGCCGCTGCGCCGCAGGCTCGTCACCGTGGCCTGGCTGTGCCCCCTGCCGTTTTCCAGTTTGTTGTACGGTGCAGTGGTGTTTGGTGTCATGATGTTGCGGACAGCAGATCGCACATCGCTGCCTGTGCCTGGCAGGCAGCTGTCTGGACACGCCCCATCTGTGAAGTGACAATGACAACTGACCATGTTTTCAACCGTCACGTGCAACTGTCGAGCGCAGGTGGAGCTGCCCAAGAGCGTCTCCGACGAGGAGCGCGCACTCCTGGAGCAGCTCTCCACTATGAAGCCCGCGCCCAAGAAGAAGAAGTTGGGCTTTGGCCTGTTTGGCAAGTGAGCCTGGGGGCTCACACACTTTGAGGACAACCACAGAAGCGCCGAGCGAGTGGTGGTCGAAGTCACACGCCAGCTTGTGGCGTGCGCGCGCTGCCACTGGGTCAAGGTTCAGTGCCCAACTGGGGGCTGGCACACGGCAACCGGGTCATATCAACACACGTGTATACTTCAGCAGTAGTTGATGCAGCGGAGCCCACTACGATCATCTTTTATTGGTGGCCGCACGTGTGTTGACATGGAATCGCTGCCTCGTGCCAGTTCACACACACCCCAGCCCTGTGTTTCTCACTACTTGTTGAGGGAGTATGGGTGAAGCGTGTGCTGCTGCTCAGCGGCTGCAGGGGCAGGCACTGCCAGTACTAGCAGCGGCGGCCACTGTCGAGTAGTGGCGCTGACTGTAGCACATATTCATACACACGGCGCCGGCGGCTGCTACACCCGTGCCATGTCAATACTGACAATCACATCATTTTGACACACATGACATGCGGTTATCCGGGTTGGCAGCTCAGCATGCGAGTGCCTGCGTGGTGTCCGCATGCCCATGTGTATTGGCTGTCACTTGTGCAAAGTGGTGGTAACACGGCTATCATCGCGCCTAGTCGGATGTTGTGTCCTCTGCAGAAGCCGGACGTACCCCTAGGGGTGTTGACACACCGCAACACCTTGTGTGTAATGTTTCTGCAGCAGCAGCTCCAACATAGGCATGGCGGGCAAGTGGCACTGTCAACCAAGCAGCTGGTTTAATACAGACAGTTCCACGAAGCACTGTGTGACATCGCCACCACCGCCACATTGGAGGTGGCGAGACTAGAAGCAGAGGTGCAATGCCGTCATGCCGTAGCACCCTTCTCTGCACGCACGAATACATACAGACCTGCATGCTCATATGCTGTTTAGCTCTTGACCATCTGAGTCAAAAGTATGAAACAACGGCATGTGGCATGGGTCCGTGCTTTGCTGCAGACCACCCATCCACTGAGCACCCAGGCTAGAAGTTCCTGAGATCACTGCGTTGGATCAGAGCACAAGACGAGAGCACGGCCCGCAGTATCCAGATGAAAACAAGCCACTGCGGACGCAACGCCTTGCTGGTGCGTACATTGCGAATCCACATGTGGCAGCATGTGCATGCTGATGGTGTGCAAGGCTGGAGACTTTAGCACGCCAACGGCTGAGCGTATGTGCACAGGTGTTCCAGACCCCCTATGCATAGCCCTGTGACTGTGCTGACTGTTGACATGAAACACTTGACCAGTACGTACTTCGTTAAAATGCAGGTGCGGGTGTGCAAGGAACAGGGTGCATGGAGCAGTCAAAATGGCCCTACCGTCCACGTGTATGGAAAGCCACAAGTGCACTGTCAGTGTAGCTCAAAAACAGGGCACACAGAAACAGCGGCAATGCGCACAGACAGCATGAGGGTGCCATCAGCATGGTGACACCTTCAAGCCTCCCACCAAAGTATGAAACTATGTGGATTTATACAGGCAGCAGTGCGGTGGTGGCAGCAGCACGCACTGGTGCCGCGCGCGCGCTATTTCTTGATGCTCTTGGTTTCCGTGAACATGACGTGCCGTCGTACAATGGGGTCAAACTTGCGCAGCGTCATTTTCCTCGTGATGGTTCTTGGGTTCTTCTTCGTGGTGTAGAAGAAGCCTGTGCCTGCCGTGCTTAGCAGCTTGATGGCGCTGGCGGTGGCCTTCTGCAGTTGGCGGGAGGTGCACAGCAGCACGGTGTGGCACGCATGGTGGCAGGCAGTAGCAGCAGCGGCGGCGGCAGAGGCACCAGTGCACCGGGTGGGAGCAGAGGCAGTGGGGAGGGCCGTGAGAACCAGACAGTAGCACGTGTGCGCCATCATAGCACTTGCTGTGTTTGTACACGTTTGCAGGGCCTGTCTTGGGTTTCACAAGCTGGAAACATGAAGCTGCCAGCACCAGCATGGACAATGCTCTCACTACCGGTGCTGTATTGACAATGCGTGCACTACCAGTGCTGCATCTAAGAGGTAATTGCAAAGTCAGTGTGAGTTGTGACGTGCGCGCTCTAGTCATCCAGTGATGCGCACAGGCATGTGGCTGGGCAGTCTTCTCCATGACAGTGGCCTCCTGCAGCACAAGCCTAATCTGCCTTGTACGTTTGGTAAAGCGCCTGCCACCCCGCACAGCCTCTGCTTCGGCACGGGTGTCACTTGCGCCGAATTCGCGCTGTACCCTTCGCTGACCAGCACCGTTGGTGCTGCCAGTTTCAGTACATCAGCTGCTGCCACTGCCACTTGCTGCAGTGTAGTGACACTGGCCGCAACGCATAAAATAACGGCATGCCGCACTTGCGCTTGCCTTGCAAATCTGCTCAACGGTAATGGGCACCAGACGGACATACATGTGGCCAAGTGCATGGCAGTGTCTTCCTACAGCAGCACAGGCGCAGCTGCTGCAGAACTGCTCGGCTGCTGGCACTGAGCCTGGCTACTGCGCTGCCGCTGCTGCTACCGCCGCCGCCGGCGCTGCCGCCACTGCTGCTGTGCGCTTTAGGCTCTTTTGAGGGACCGGCAATAACATGCTGAAACACAACTGCGGCGTGCAGGTGGACTGCAGCCACTCCCACCCACGCCCATCCCACCTTCCACCCCGCCTCTCGGCGAAAGCTGCGCCTGCCAGCCAGGGCATGGTGCGCTACGCCCCAGACCCCAAACAGAGCTCTGCGGAATATGAACACTTATGTCAGCACTTTGCCGCGTGCACTGGGTGGGCATGTCCCCATTTGTCATGACCACTGATGGCATGACCCTACCAATTGCAGATATGGTCGTGCCCGGGGCCAATGCACCTACTGCTGCGACCAAGCAGGCGGCCGTGTGTCACACAGCCTGGCCGGGGGTGAGCATGACTAGGCGTATGCAGCCTTTCTTAAGTGAATTAGGGAAGGGTGGTTGGGGAGGGCCCGTATTTGGGGGTGGCTGCAGCTCAATCACAGGCTGTTTGGGGGGTCATGTGTGCCTATCATGTTTCTGCCCGTGCCCACAAGAGACTCCAGCAGCAGCGTGGCGTGGGGACTGCTGCTCCACGCACTGGGGATGCAACAGAAGTAGGGGCGTACTCAGAGAGCGACACTGCATAATGTGCCAGGTTGACGCGGGGTGCCTACGTAGCACAGCGACCTGTCGGTACTTGGCAAGTGTGTGTCATCAGCGCGCCGCCTGTTGCTGCATTGAAGGGCAACATATTTTGCAGGTCCGTCAAATGCGTGCTGCTTGCCTTGCCCGCCATGCTCCCGCACCCGCCACCACCAAGGCCGCCACTCTCTCCCCTTGTTGCTGCTTTTGGCACGTATACACCACTCCTGTGCAGGTGCTGGTGTTGTGCTCCGTCCGTCTGCGGCCACGGCACTGCTGAGCTGTGGCACCAGCAGCAACTTGAGCATTTGAGCTCAGCAGCAGCTCAAGCTTTTGATGGTGCATGATCATGTGAGCCATTGACCCACATCTTGCCTGTACGGCAGGTGACGCGCGCCATGGCGGAACCAGCGGCGGCAGCAGGAGGAGCAGCAGCAGGAGCAGCAGCAGCAGCAGCAGCGCCGGCTCCTGCTGCTGCTGTTGGCGAGAAGGGAGAGAAGGGAGAGAAGCACCAGCTGCAGACGCCCTGGTGCTTCTGGTACGACAAGAAAAGCAAGAAGGGGGAGAGAGACTATAATGAGTACAAGGCCAACCTGCACAAGGTGTGTGTATACATGTGGCTGTGGTTGTCGCGACAGCTTTTGTAACTGTGATTTGGTATCCGCGTGTTGCAGTCCACCCTCGTGCAGCTGCTGCAACAGCGGCAGGAACTTCATGTTGCATTTGTGCCTTCCTGTCCTGCTGCTGCTGTTGCAGCTATAGCCAGCAGGCGCAGTTACAGCTGGTGTCAAATCACAGCATAATAACTCTAAAGGCTCAGTTGGCCCCACTTATAGCGCAAGACCAAAGCGTGGAGGTATGGGTAGAGGAGTTTCGATTTAATTGCACTTGTAAGCTGGCGATGACCCATGTACACTGGCTGGCAGCATGTGTGGGAGACTGCACATGCTGGCAGCCAACCAGCCAAATGTGGCCCCATATACACTCATAGCTTTCAGCAAGAAGAAGTGCAGTAGTTGTTTACTCGCACTTGCGGGCGTGCGAGTCACCTAGAAGCAGTGGCAGGCATTGAAGAACTTCAAAGTGTATGCCACAATGCATACATGCCCCGTATTAACGTAAGCACAGTTCGCCACGGTCAGTGCAGTAAATGGTAATTGTCAACGCGCAATCCAGCCAGTGCGGTGCTTGCCAGCAGCACCTGTTGCTACCAGCACCCATCTTGACCACTGCACATGGGCTGCCGCCACCACACCAATGGCCGCAGGTTTAAATGTGATGGCAGTTCCATGTTGACAAGCAGTACACACAACTGCAGCAGGACCACGCAACCTCAGTGTGCGCCCAAGCCGGCGGTGTATGGGCTCTTGCAACGCACGGTGCCGGGTCTGATGCATCACCGGCAGGAGTGGCAGCTGCTGCCGCAGGAGCAGTATGCAGCAGTGGCAGCAGCTGTCTGTCTAGGCAAGAGTATCAGTGCTGGTTCAGCACCCACATTGCAGGGTGCTGATGCACCTTCTCTTTTTTTTGTTCAATGCCGGCGCGTGCACATACATATATCGCTGCTAGTTGTTGGCATTTCTGTGTACAAGTCCAGAGACATGAGGTCAAGTGCGCGCCGGTTGTTGAAGTTGCCCACGTCTGGACGCCACCGCCACCCCCAGGTGCACACATTCAACACGGTGGAGGACTTCTGGCGCCTATATACGCACATCAAGCGCCCCTCCGCTCTGGAGAACAACATCAACATGTACTTCTTCAGGGACGGCCCAAACTACAGTAAGTGGCGCACATGGGTCCTCCCACCAAGCATGAAACATGTACCCACATGCTTCCATACTACCTGAAGTATTACTATTACTATTACTTGAAGCAGTATACTTGTACTTGTTGTACGGTTGTCGCGGTCACAAGTTGGAATATGTACGGCATCGTCATTGTCTTACAAGTAGGTATCCATGAAGCAGAGCGCAAGATGCGTAGGCAGGCTCTGCAATTCACTGCCTAGGCGGATTGACCAGCGGCAGGAACGGTGCGCACCAGGCACATGGCAACACACAATGTTTCTGCTGCTGGCAGCAGGTGCGGGTGGGCTGCAAGGGCGCCAGGTGGCAGCAATACAGCGGGTGGTGGCCTGAGGCCAGGTGCTAGTGCTCAGCGTGGAGTTTGAGGTGGCGGTGGTGGCTGATATGCATCAGGCAGCAGTAGCGGTGGAAGCTGTGGGCAGTCACGGCTGCTCTGTACCCCAGGTGTGACGTATGCCACAAGCAGTGGTCCACTGGCACCGCACACAGCAGGTGAGCAGTCAATTATGTGTGAAAGAGTGTCAATGAAAAGAACAGTTCGTGCAGCCCTGGCACGACTTTTCCGGTGGGAGGCCTGAGAGTGTATTGCTTCCGATTGAGTGTTTGTATGCATACACATTTAAAGCGTGTAGGTATTACATATGGGCAACCCCAGCTATGTCCTAATACCTCAGCACCACTGGTACTTGCACATGCTCGGGGACGACCCTCCCACCTCGCTACAGCTGCCAACACAGTCGCTGCTCCGGCCATGGACTCCCCACACCGCTGCTGCCGCCCCCATCAAAATCACCGCCACTCAACGCCCTGCCAGTGCCTCCCCTCCCAATCGTCGCCACAAACGCATCTCACGTGTGCTGCTGGTGCCAACGGCGCTGCACCCCACGCCCCCCCCACCCTTACCACCGGAAACCCCTTGGGCCCGCGCCACGCACCGCTGAGCAGGCTTCCCCAATGGCGCCTGCTGATGGTGCCACCATTGCTGCGCCCCACGCCTGCCACCGTCTCCCTGCCCTTACAGTGCCTGCAGTGGCTTGTGGGATGGGCTTTGACACCCGCTCAGCCGCTCTGCGCACAACCGCCGGCAGCCGCACTCACTGCAGGCACTGTACCAGCGGAAACCCCTTGTGTCCGCGCCGCGTGCACTGCTGAGCACCCCTTGCGCCCGCGCCACGCACCGTCTCCCCGCCCCTTACCACCGGAAACCTCTTGCGCCCGCGCCGCGTGCACTGCTGAGTAGGCCCCTGCTGGGAGAGCTTCCCCAACGGCGGCTGCTGGATCCTCAAGATCAAGAAGCGTGCGCACTCTGGCACGAGCGTGCTGGGCAAGATGTGGCAGGACCTCGTGTTTGCGGCGATCGGGGAGTGCTTCGAGGAGCCGAGCGTCGTGGGCGTGGGGATGGCGGTGCGGACAAAGGAGGACCTGCTCAGCGTGTGGAACGCGGACAACACGCACGAGGCCGTGCGCTTCGGCATCGGGGAGCGCCTGAAAGCGGTGCTCGACCTCGAGCCCAGCACCATGATCGAGTACAAGCACTTTGCCTCGTCCATGGAGGACATGAGCACGTACCGCCACGCCAAGGCTTACGTATTTGCGGCGGCGCAGGGCGTCAACTGACAGCCGGTGGCCGGAAGCGGCATGCGGTGGGCAGAAGGTGGGTGGTGGCGGCGGCGCAGCGGCAGCGTGGCGAGTGTGGGAGAGGGGACATGAGCTGCGGTGTGGGGGGATGAGGCGGGGGCATGCGGAACACGGGCAGGTTGCACGTGGGTGCAGTCCTTGCTCTGTGTGTCCATGCCCAAGCTGTCGACTCACAAAAAATGCCGGGCGGACGTCGCGCCTGGCGCTGCTGCCAGTGCTGGTGGTGCTGCCCCATGACGCTGTGCAGACTGCACCGCTGCCGGAGTGCGCGGTGGCACGGCTGCCTGTGAGTGCCCTGTGTGGCCGCGCAACGACAGAACTGCAGCAAGGACAGCGCGCCGCCCGTGCTGCAGCACAGGCTGGTTGGTGATTACACCACCGCCGTGTAGCGCGAGCATGCTCGAGCATGCTGGTGGTGTGCGCTCTCGCTGACCGGGTGCGGTTGCGGCCCTGCTATAGCCATACGTGGTGACGGCAGCCTGGGCGGTGCACAAGCCATGGGCCTACAAGCTAGTGGTAGCCGCCAGCAGCGAGTGCTGGTGCAGTGTGCCTGGTGCCCCCTTCCCCCGCTCTCACTCCACCCCCTACACCACTATATGAATGATACTTTGAAGTACCTGAACATTGGCACGTGCCTGGTGCGCCAGCAGTGGCAGTCGCAAGTGTGTCACCCTTTGCCGTGGATCACGTGTGTGTCACCGCGCGCGCCTGCACGTCTATGTGGCTGGGCATTCCTGCGGGGTTGCTGTGCTGCCGATTATGCTGCAACCAGCTACCATGCAAGGCCCATGCCTCGTGACATTGGTGCTGTCACTGAGCCTTGCGTGGCATACCACATTAAAAACATTGCAGGTTGGAATACCCCATGCACAGCGGGCAATGATGCTGGAACGAAACGCTTGTCTGTGTCACTATCACAGCGTGAGTGGCAACAGGATGTTGCTAGCTCAGCCCTGCGGGTGGTGCACTGCACATGTGCCGCATGGATTGTGAACAGTTGATTTACCGGTACCGTGCTGCACCTTGTTTGTCGACATGTGCCAGTGCAGCAGGAAACCAGTGCAGCTCTTGGCTAAACACCCTCCGTCACAGCAGCACACAGCGCATGCATTGTTGCCCACCACTGATGGCACTACCACACACGGCACTGCCCATCCCTTGCCCCCTCAAAGGCAGCAGCACAGAGCGAACAGCTGCAGAGTAACGAGAGAGCCACCCACATTAACACCCAGCAGATATTCCACATTCCATTTGTACTAAAAAGCGTGTTGGGCGGCCGCCATGATGCACGCTCAACTCAGGCGCATGCTGCGGCCGCCGCTCACAATACAGCCTGAGGTGGCCCGCACCAGCACTGCAGGGCCTGCACGCCGCTGCCGCTGCGACACGCGCCGCTCCTGCAGCAGCGCTTGGATGCCGCCGCAACACCCGCTGTCCCATAGTGCTCAGCACACAGCTAGGCTCACCCTGCTCAGAAGCAGAGCAAGCCGCCGCTCAGCACGGCAGCGCAAAGGCCAGGACGCCTCGGCAGCCTGTGCACACTTGGCGGTCAGTGCACCGCCACAAGGTGTGCCATGGTGGGGCGCCGCTGCTGTGTGCAACAGGCGCCGCATGGCAGCGGGTGCTCCGCCCTTCAGCTGCTCAGCAGCAGCCTGCCGGTACCAGCTTTGCGCACGAGGAGCACCCAGCCCCGCTCCCTCCTACCCAGGTGCTGCACTTTCCATGCAGCTGCTGCAACGGTTGTCGCCGCAGCTGCTGGCACTGCGGGGCGCCCTCGCACAACAACAGCGGCGGCACGGCCGACCACCCTGGGGGGTCGAACGCCACAGGGCACAGCACTTGCGGCAGCGGCTCCGCAGCTGCGCACTTGTGCACTGTGCCGCAAAAACAAGCTCGGCACAGCACAGTGGCGGTGGTCACGCCTGCGCCTGTGCTGGTGGCCTGCACCAGCTGCGGCTCAGCAGCAGTGCCGCCGCGGCTCACCGCGGCTGCCGCGCTGGTGCGGAACCACTTTACCGAGGATCTGCGCCTGCAGCTAGCTGCTGGCCCGCGCCTCCACTGCTGCTGCACCTAAGACACAGCACGTGTGAACTCGGCACCCCGCCCCCCCTCACTGCTGCTGCGCTGGGGCAAACGGAGGTTGCACGCACGTTCCCACCCCGCTGCTGTAGTAGCCGTCTTCCTGCTGCTGAGCAGCGAGCAGGTGGCACCGCAGCTCAACGCTACCCGCCCTTGCTGCTGAGCACCACTGCACTGCAGTGAAAAGTAACCCCGCCGAGCGCTGAGCAACTTCCGCCCTGACCGCCTCGGCAGGGCTGCCTCATCTGAGGCCGAGCAGCAACCGGACCAAACAAGGCCCGACCGCCGCCACTGCCGCGCTGCCGCTGCCGACCATGGCGGCAGCCGCCCAGCACGCGCCGACCCGCCGCGCACACCACCTCACACCAGATGCAAGCACTGCCGCTCCGCCAACACCCACCGGCACCCGCCGTGCACAGCCGCGGCGCACCGACGACGCCCACACCTCAGCACAGTACAGCTCCCCGGCTGCGCAGTCCAGCGGTGCCCCCGCCGCTCCCGCCTGCCGCAGTGACCACCCCCTACTGAGCAGCCTTACGCCGCCGGCGGCCGCAGCTTTGACATAAGCAGTACGGCCTCTGGGTCGAGGGCCTCGAGCACTCCGCCGGGCATCATCTCGTCCACGGCGAGCGCCACCTTGGCGTACATGTCCGCGCACAGGAGCCACGCCTCGCCGGGGCGCGCGCCCTTTGAGCCGGACTCGTCGCACAGCGCCGCCAGCACCGCGCCGAAGCAGTCCACCACGGCGGCGAGCGTGATCTCGTTGCAGTCATCCTGCGCAGCACGGCGGCGGCAGCAAGGGGCGGTGGAAGGTGTGATGTGTGTGGAGGGTTCATGCGGTGTGCGGCGGGTGCGTCAGCGCTAGCGGCACGAGCGGCGGTAGAGTGTGAGGCGGGGTTGGTGGGGAGCCGGGAGGCGGCACTGCTGCTGTGCTGCTTGCTGGTGCTGGGATGGAAGGCATGGCGGCAGCAGGTGCGGCGCCTGCAGGGGCCGGCGTTGAAACATGCACCGAGTGTGCCCAGAGCCGCCTTGCATAGCCACCCTGCCAAGGTTTTAAACGACGAAGCACATGGTGTCTGCTTGTCAGCAGTGCTTACTAGTTTTGATGCGAAAGCTCATAGCCCACTCTGCACGCGCCTCACAAAAGCGCCAGCCGCCACCTTAGCCAACGGGTGAGCAGTGCACCACTGCACTGCCTGCTGGTTGAGGAGAGCATCCGTGTGCACACCGCATCTGCCAGTGCCGTGTGGTGCAAACAACGGACGGCGTCTGGCAGCCCCTGGCAAAACAAACTCACCAAGCTTCCCCGCTACAGGATGCAGGAAGCAGGAAGCAGATCTCCCTTGCAACCGCGCAATCCAGTGTCACCAACGGCACTGGTCGCGCACACAGCAGGGTCAATTTCTTGGCAGTGTGACAGAAAAAGGAAAAGGCGGCCTGCGTTCCGCAAGAAGGCGCTGCCATCAATACCGTCTACTGCCTTCAGGAGTAATCGGCCTGGTCCATTACCTTGGTTGGACCCAAACAGGGGGGGAGGATCCGGAGCCACTCAAAGCATTGTCTAACTGACTTGCCCCAGCATTCACCGCAGCTGACGATGCGAAAGAATGGGGGGGAAAAAATTGACCTTTGGAGCCACCCACCCAAATCAATGAGCACAAGTAATTTGGGCCCGGGTGACTACTTCGGCGTTGCAGTACACACAAGAACTGCAGGACAGCAGCGGAGCATCACCCACCCTGCCACAGGCAAACACGAGCAGGTCGCCGAAGCGCCGGTACGCGATGATGACGTCGCCCGCTGCGCGCGCCACCTGCGACGCGGCGTGTGCCGTGTGCCACATGTCGCGCGTCTGCCCCCGCACCTCGTCCTCCCACCACTGCATGCTCTGCTCCCTGCCTCACACGCGCGGCAGCGGCAGCAGCGGTGGCGGTGGCATGACGGCCATGCATGGTTGGCGAACGTGCGGTGTGCGTGCGTGTCGTGGCAGCAGCAGCGGCAGCGCGGTGGGTTGTTGATGGGCGGCGGCGGCGTGTGTAGCTGCGTGTTCCGGTTGGTTGCACAAGTGTGTGGAGGGTATGATGATAGCAGCTGTGTGCGTGAGTCTGTAGAGAGGTGCTGGCACAGGATGGGCTGCGCGGAGCTCGCGCCGGGCACAGAGATTACCACAGGCTCTGTGGCAGCCGAAGGTGAACTCTCTGAAATGCTACACTGTAGTCACTACCAGCAGTGGCAGGGCAGGTCAAGAGGCCGCCGCAGCATGCGTTCGCCGGCCAGCAGATGTGGCACGAAGGCGCATGCACCACCTAACACTAGGGTATGTGGGGCTCCAGGGCAAGTGCCCAACTGCGCACGCTTGTCTTACAGGCACCCGTCTACACAGACATAACGGAAGATCAACGTGTAACAACGGCTTGAGTCACTCTGCACAGGTACCAGTGCTGTGGCAGAACTGCTGGAGGCACGGTTTTTGGCTTGCAGGAATGTTGAAGTTGGCTGCCTGAGTGTGAGGCATCGCTCAGGCTGCCACGCTGCCCAGTGCCATTGGTGCACGTGATAGATGCTATAGTGCGCCCGGACACTTGCAACACTCTCAGCTGCAGCTGCTGCGTGCCAGTTCATATCTGGCAGTTATGCCAGCAAGAAGCTCGCTGCTGCCGCTGATACCTGTATTTTGCCCGGGCAACAGCAGGTTTTATTGGATGTACGCCAATGTCACCGACAGCCAGCAAATACTGCTGCATGCGGCAGCCGCCCGCACCAGCATGTGGCTGCTGCGCCACGTCAAGCTGCGCGTGTGCTCCCCTCAGCGCTGCCAAACCCACCTGTCGTTGGCAGCATCAACCACGGCGGGGGCGCCGCAGTCCAGCACCTCGTCGAAGTACCTGCCCATGAGCAGACTCCCTCTCTCATTCATGATCAGGAGGCTGTGCACACCCATGGCGCGCCCGCTGCCCGTGTCTTCGTCGACGGGATCCCGTCGAAGTCTACACTGCCTGCAGCCCCCCGCGCAACTTCAACTCTGCCAGGTTCTGCGGCCGCCAGAATCTGGCTTTTTTCTGAGGTCAAATGTGTAACACTTTTTCAGAACTGCCATGAGCCTGACGTCATGCAAGTTTGCCGAATCCGCGCCAATGACCAGTCATCAGTGGCTGGCAGGCAACGACTGGTGTGCAGTCGACATGCAAGCCACCTCAAGCAACTGCTGACGCTTGCGCTCAACAACTGCGTGCACTGGTTTGCTGTGCACCATGGTACCAAGCGCGCTTGCCATTCCACTACTAGTACAGCGGCGGCGCACCAGATGGCACTGTCGGCACGTGTCATGGAGTACATGGCGCTGCCTGGTGTGTGGGGGGAGCATGGT
>JAULBY010019610.1:0-19269 GCA_032358315.1 Ophiocytium majus | reverse complement strand
TGTGCAGATCTGCCCCTCCCTCCCCCCCCTCCCTCACAATCCCGGGACCAACACACCCATTTCTGTCGCTGCCCCCTCCACCCCATCCCCCCCCCCGCCAGTCGTCAAACGTGCTTCGGGTGGAGGGAGAGGCAAGCCTGGAGCCCGCCACCGCCGCTACCGCCACCGCCGCCGCTGACGATGCTTCTGCTGAGCAGCCGCCGCCGCCAGCGGTGCGCGTGGGCGCTCAGCGCTACACGGCGGACGCAGTTCTCATTGGCACGGGCGGGCGGCCGGATGTGCCGGCGATACCGGGGCGGGAGCTGTGCATCGACAGCGATGGTGAGCAGATTTGAAGTTTGTGTATGTTGAAGTTGGCCTTATGCAGCCCCACTTACAACTTCAACGCCTAGCGGGAGCTGTGCATTGACAGCGATGGTGAGTGGCGAACCGCGCCAAGGCAGCAACAGCTGTCCATTTGAAGAAGCGGAGTTGAAGTACATGTATGTTGAAGTTGGCCTTATGCAGCCCCATTTACAACTTCAACTCCTTCTGTGCATCGACAGCGATGGTGAGTGACGGCGGCGGCGGGCGGCGCAGGCCCCCCTTCAGCTCTGCTTTCGGGAGGGGGCGAGACAGTTGCACCGCACTGAAGCGCGTCCCGACCTGCCCATTTGAAGAAGCGGAGTTGAAGTTGCAGCCCCATTTACAACTTCAACTCTAGCCCAGGCCGGGCGGGGAGGGGTGGGGGCTAATCAGGCATGGCCAGGTATTGGCAGCAGCAGGGAACACCCTTCGCCGCGTGGTCAGTGCCAGCACGTGGCGCAGTTGTGGCGGCACGTGACATACGCTGTACATACTACGTTATATGGCCTATGTAATGTAAATTCATGCGCGGTAGCCCATCACTAGCCACTGCTGATGCACGGCGCGCGCGCGCTCTCCCAGTTACAACACTTCACAAGCTGAGCGCGGCGCTCACGGCCACAAGCTTGCCGCTGCACAGTTGGCACAAGCTTCCTCCTGTGCACTATGTGCGTAAAGACGCATTTCGCGCTGCTGACCCTTGCCGTGGTGCTGCGTGCCACCGGCGCTGCGGCCCCTGGTGGGGGTGCCCAGCCATGCCTTTTGTGACCAATTCCTGACCCCATATTTGACCTTTTGCGCGTTCCCCTCCTATGTGCGCGCCAGGCTTCTTTGGACTGGACGCGCTGCCTAGGCGCGCCGCCATCGTTGGCGCAGGGTATATTGCTGTGGAGGTGAGTGTGCTGGCGCTGGGACAGTGCGCTTGACACGTTGTTTGCATGCGGCGCACAAGTCAACAAGAGAACAGTTTAGCGCACCATAAAACACGCTCCGCGGCATACTGCATATGGCGTGTGTGTACGCTCACCACACACTACTGCAGTAGTACTCTTATTAAACTCCTCTCAGGGCGCGGAAAGCCCTTAGCACACGGTGCGCGCGACCGGAAAAAGGGATCAGATGGGCGGCAGAAAAGCTGGCAATGCTCAGCACTGCGTACTCTGAGGGAAGCCCGGCATGTTGCCAGAGCACTGGTCTAATGGATTACAGCCCCATGTAGTGCTTGATGTGTGATTTGTGTCCATTGGACCGGTGTGGCACGTCTTTGCAGGCGGCAGTGTGCCACTGCCGCTGGGCGCAGCTTGCGGGCGCGCTGACGGTTATGTCTTACCCTGTCCCCTCATGCCCTGACTTACCACACACGGTATTCATGTACATACACGTGTTTTTATGTACTTGAAGTACTGCGTACCCGTACTGTATACTTCAACTATGCATACAGAGCATGCCGCCCGCTTGCCCGCACACCCAACGCGTAGCCCTACAAGTATCAGGCACACTTTTTGCCGTCTCTGATGGTGTGTACGCGCTGCTGCTGCCGCTGCTGCCGCCGCCGCTGCTCCTCCTGCTGCCGCCGCCGCTGCTGCTGCCGCTGCTGCTGCCGCCGCTGCTGCCGCCGCTGCTGCCGCCGCTGCTGCTGCCGCTGCTGCTGCTGCTGCCACCGCCGCTGCTGCTGCTGCTGCCGCCGCTACCGCCGCTTTTGCTGCTGCTGCTGCTGCTGGGGTGCAGCTGGCGGGCGTGCTGAACGGCCTCGGGTGCGATACGCACCTGTTTGTGCGCGGGGCTACGGCGCTGCGGCAGTGCGACCCCCTGGTGCAAGAGACGTTGATGGAAGAGATGGAGCGCGCGGGCATCACCATACACACAGGTGGGTCATGTGATCACATCTGTAATTTATACATCCCTAGCCCTAAAGGACAGTGACCAGCGCGTGTAGGCGTGGGGGCTGTCTGGTGCTTTTCACCAGGTGCACAAATTGCTTCGGCCTGGCATTTCGCCCCAGCCACGGCAGTATCTGGGCTTAGCAGCCTTTTAGGTTTCTTTCACATGGTACCCACTTATGTAATAACTGCTGCTTCCACTTCAAAACGCTGCCGCCTGCTACTGCCGCCGCCACCGCCGCCGGCTGCTGCCACTCTCGCTGACATGGTGGCGGGCTAATTCAAGTATGCAACTATCCAGGCGGTCACACAATACTTACCACCACTGCTGTGGAGTGCTGCTGCTGCTGACGCTGCTCCCGCTTCCGAACGCTGCCGCCTGCCGCCGCCGCCGCCGGCTGCTCCCACTCTTGCTGCCTCCACATGCGTGCCGGTGGGCGCTCGCAGGCTGCAGGCCCGCGGCCGTCGCGCGTGACGACGCCACCAACCTCCTGACGCTCACCACCGCGCCCAGCGGCATGTTCGACGGCAGCGCCGGCGGCGTTGGCGCGCACGCCGGCTTTGATGTGGTGCTCATGGCCGTTGGTAAGGGCGGCCCCTGGATTTGCCTGTGAAAGGGACACTGAGGGGTTGCTAGACGCAGGCGTTGCCGTGGCTGGTGTGAAATGCTGGGCCGAAGCCCCGCGATGGGGTTATGTTTGTGCACGTGGTCAGGCGCAATGCACGCTTCGCGGCCCTTTGTTTGTGCATATGGTTTGCCAAGTGCACTCGTGGTAGTTTTTACTACAGTAGCGTGAGTGTACACGTACTAAACTTTCACATCATACACACTGCCCTCTGCACGAGGCGCAGCTGCTATATTCCGCTGCGCACTGACAGGGCTACCGTCACCCCGGGCTGCACCCAAACCGCACACCGAACCGAACTTTCCGTACACCGTGAACTGCAACGGAACTGTGCGTGCACACAGGCTGGCCGCCCAAATGTCAGAGCCGCAAAATGAACTGAACTGTGCACGGACCGCTGAGCTGCAACTGAACTGTGCGCGCAAAGTAGTCACTTGCCCAATGTCAGGGCCTCAAAATGAACTGAGCTGTGCACAGTCCACTGAGCTGGGCAAACAAACAGGCCGGCAGCCCAATGTGGACACCACAAAATGAACTGAACTGTGCAACTGTGAATCAAACTGAACTGAACTGAAGTGTGCATGTAAATTGAACCGAACTGTGTGTGCACGCGCAGGCCGGTCGCCCAATGTCAGCCGCCTGGGGCTGTCCGCGGCGGGCGTGCGACAGGGGCCGCGCGGGCACATTGCCGTCGATGACTACCAGGTGCGGCGGCATTCCCGTTTCCCTGTCCTTGACTCAGGGCTTTGTCAGCGCGGTGCTGCCAGTGACTCTGTGGCAAGAGCTAACCACCAGGAGGACTACAGCACCTGCTCTGTTGCGTAAGTCTGCGCGCCGCCTGGTTTCGGGCGTGGAAACGGACTGGTCTGTCACGCCGTGTTTACAACTGCGCGTGAGATACCACATACTTCAAGAACTTTTAACTACTTCAAGAGCTTCTAACTATACTTCAAAGTAAATTCAACTGATTGTACTTCAAATAGACATGGCGGTGGTTTACCAGGTGCGGTAGCTGCACCGCACGTCCCCGTCCTCACGTGGCTGTGCCAGCGCGGTGCCGCCAGTCACTCAGCAGCAGAAGCGAACCTTCTTGGTCCACCACTGTGTTACCCTGCGCCACCGCACACAGCACACGAACGCGCTGGACAAAGATACATGCCACGCCCTTGAGCCCCGCCAAAAGCACTCCGATTTATTGTTGCCACACACAGCATAGGTTGTGCATAGCGCTCCCCCCCCCCCCCCTGTGCGTACCCAAAGGTGCCTCTCGATGCCTGCCGCCACCGCCGCCGCCGCTGCGGCCGCCACCGTCACTACTGCTGCTGCCATCGCCGCCGCCACCGCCACCGCCGCTGCCGCCACCACCGCCGCTACCGCTGCGGCTGCCGCCATCGCCGCCGCTGCGGCTGCCGCCATCGCCGCCGCTGCTGCTGCCGCCACCGCCGCCACGACTGTTTTACCCTGCCCAAGCGTGTGCAGCGCACGAGCGCGCCGGGGGTATACGCGGTGGGCGACGTCACAGGGAAGCTGGAGCTGACGCCGATGGCTATTGCCGCGGGGCGGAGGCTTGCGGACCGGCTGTTCAACCCTCACCTGCCTGATGCCAAGGCGTCGTATGAGAACGTGCCGACGGTGTTTTTCACGCACCCGCCGATCGGCGTCGTGGGGCTCACGGAGCCGCAGGCGGTGCAGCGGTGAGCGGGAATGAAATGCTGTATTTTGTTGTACCATATACTCGTACTGAGGTATTTTTTTTATCTTTTGAAGTGAATGTGTGCATGTGTACAGTGTATGTGTACTCAGAACAACTTGTGAAGTACTTGGACTACTTCTGAAGCACTTCAGTGTGTTTAGTGTCGTGGGGCTGACGGAGCCGCAGGCGGTGCAGCGGTGAGAGGGAAGGAGCTACGATATTTCGTTCTACTATGTACTACTAGTAGTACATGTGCACATGTATGCAGTGTGTGTCTATACTTCAAGTATACTACTAGTATACATACACCGCCGGGCATTTGCCATGGCCATTAGCGGGCGTGCAGGCATGCACGACGTGAGCTCTTGCACGCCCACAAGTGCCAATAATAAAACGACACTGGTAGCTGTGTTGCGTCCTGAAGCACGCACGCCATGCCTATCATGCTTGCTGCGGGGACACTGCGCTCAGTGACCAGGCGGCACAGCGTTTTCCTCGCGCGGTTTGTATACGCCTCGCATTGGTTTGCTTCTGCAGTGGTGGCAGGTGACGACAGGACATTCACCGGCTGCCGCTGCCACCGCTGCTGCCGCCGCCGCCGCCTCTGCCGGCGTTGCCGCCGCTGCTGCTGTTGCCGCCGCCGCTCCTGCCGCCGCCGCTCCTGCCGCCGCTGCGCTGCTGCCGCCGCCGCTTCTGCCGCCGCCACTGCCGCTTCTGCCACCGCCGCCACTGCTGCCGCCGCTGCCGCTGTCACTGCCTCTGTGCTTGGCAGGTTTGGCAAGGAGAACGTGAAGGTGTACACAAGCCGCTTTGTGAACATGTACCATGGCGTTGTGGATGTGCCCTCCGCGGACAAGCCCAGGACGGCCATGAAGCTGGTGTGCGAGGGGCCTGACGAGCGGGTGAGCTGCCCACAAAGAACCTGTGTTATCACTGATATCACTGTAAATGTACAATTGTCAATGCTGTTATTATTATTGGTATTCATAATTCTTTTTCATTATTGCTATTTTGTTGTGATTGTTACTGTGATGTGGCGGCGGCGGCGCCCACTGCACAGCGGCGATGGGCGCCGACTGCACAGGGGCGGCGGTGTCGGCAGTGGCACCACGCCCCAGCCTCGACGGCGGCCGCACCTGAACGTTTATAAAAACATTCAAATTGACAAGGTGTTTCTTCATAGCGTAATTAACTGTGTTTTGATATGCCTTGGTATGTTTTTATTGTAGTGGAGGAGTGCTTATTTTATTGCTAAAACAGATGGGGTGGCGGTGCGCCCCAGCAACCAGGCTGCGGTGACGGCAGCGGCGCAAGCGAGGCGCCGCCTTGGTGCGCGGCGGCGGCTGTCAGTGTGAGTGCGACAGGCGGGTCTCGCGGCGACGCGGCGGAGGGTGCTTTGGGCGTCATGTGCACCGATGCGTCACAGCGTAAAAAGTTCCGATGTATGCCATATAGCGCATGTAAGTACGGCATAAAACATATTTATAAAAACGTATTTACACGGCAAATACGCCGTATATCGCGTTTTTGGACGTATAATACGCTGTATTTTATGTAGTGTAATAAGCCCTGACCCAGCAGTAGTCATGTGGCTGGGTCGCCGTGGTGCGTTCCTCAGCCTGCGGGCGGGGACGGCTGACCTGGCGGCACGCCCCAGCCTCCATAAGGCGGTATCAAATCGGCATGAATCATCTACATAAAACGCCATTTTGTACCAGCACATATCAAGGTAAACAGTACCAATACAGACATGGAATCCATGAAATCTAAAAGCTACACCAAAAACTCGGATCCATAAATCCCAGCTGGGGCGGCGGTGCGGCGGTGGCTGTGATGGCAGTACCACGGCGGCGGGCGGCAGCTGCGCGGCTGTACACAGGCGCTGCTGCGACGGCTGCTGCAAGAACGGCGGCAGCGACGCCGGCCCTGCCTCTGGTGACTTGTCACATGGAGAAATGGGTGGCGGCGATGGCAGCACTGCCCAGCGCGAGGGGCGGGGGCGAGGGCTGCGACGGCATGGTTCGCGGCAATGGTGGAGGGGAGAGGGGCGCGGGTGACGGTAGTGGCGCCACTGAACGAGTTGAAGGAACTGAAGTTTTGGAAGCTGGGCACAACTCATCCATGGCACCCCCGCGGGCGCGCACAGGGTCCCAAGGGCAGCACTGCCGGTGTAGCGATGCCGCCACCACCAGCAGTGGCCGCCGCAGCTCGAGCAGCAGCTGCTACCGCTGGCTAAGTAGTGTGGCAGCCGCAAGCCGCCGCACCAGCACTTGAGGCATCAGCGGCGCTGTTAGGCCCGCGGCCCATCGGCGCCGGGCTGCCAGCCTGGTGTCGCGGCCTGCGGCTGCCACACTGGTTAGCCAGCGGCAGCGGCTGCTGCTGGAACTTGGGCAGCCACTGCTGCTGTTGGCGGCGCCGCTGTACCGGCAGTGCTGCCCTTGGGGACCGTGCGCGCGCCCGTGGGGGGTGCCATATGCATGCCCAAAACTTAAGTGTTTTCAACAGTGGCACTACTGCCGTCACTCCCGCCCCACTCTCCTCCGCCATCGCCGCCACCCATTTCGCTGCAGCCCTCGCTCCTGCCCCTCTCCCCGCTGCCATCCCGCCACCCATTTAAGAAGTGGCGCCACTGCGGTCACCCCTGACGAACCCGGGGTCACGCTGCAGAACCGCCAGGCTGAAACTGCCAAGGCTGAAACTGCCAAGTGGTGCGACTCAAGCAATGGCCGCCAGCTGAGCAGCAGCAATTTTGTCGTGCACAATGGTGCCACCACATTGGTAGCAACAGCTACTTACACTGCTGGCGGCTCGTCGGGTGCTCTGCAGTCGTGGCGGCAGCGGCGCCGAGCAGTGTCTTACTCGCTGGCAGCTCTCCTACTGGTAGGGTCGGTGACGAACGACACGGAGGTATCATGGTAGCACTGACTCCGCAGGTATATACGTTTAAAATAAAATACTTAAAGTACATACTTCAAAGAAGGAATTGAAGTATCATATATCTTCGCTTTGTTCACCCCTTTGCACGGGTCCGCACAGGGTGACGGCCCCTACCGGTGAGGAGACCTAGAGTTTATCGCTCCTAGATGAGTTTTCATATAAAACACGTTATACGACGTGACCCATCACTAAGGATGAATGATAATAAGCTGGCCGTGCAGGCCAACGCCGACTTTCCCCCCCCCTCTGGCGAGTTCTGCGAGGTGTACGGCTGCACGCTTATGATTTTGAATGACTTTCATGTGGTCTCCTCTCAGGCCAAGGCCGACTTTGCCCCCCCACCTGGCGAGTTCCGCGAGGTGTACGGCTGCACACTAATGAGTTTGAATGACATTCATGTGATCCTACAGGCCAAAGACAACAAAAACGGTTGCGAATTCCGCAAGGTGTACGGCCGCACACTAATGATTTTGAATGCATTTCATGTGGTTGTGCAGGCCAAGGCCGACTTTGCCCCCCCCTCGGGCGAGTTCCGCGAGGTGTACGGCATGGCCTTCCAGCAGAAGCGCAACGACGTGCAGTTTGGCGACGACCGCCTGGCGGACGTTCGCACCACAGCCGGCCTCACCGACGCCGCCAAGCGCGACCTCATTGTGGCCACCATCGCCGTCAAGTACACACAGGTGAGCGGGGGAGCGGGGGCCAGCCCATAACGACTGTTACTGGATCATACCAGTAGTACACTTCTTGAATAACAATACATGTGCGCACCAAGACCGGCCTCACCGACGCCGCCAAGCGCGACCTGGTTGTGGCCACCATTGCCGTCAACTACACGCAGGTGAGCTAGCCCGCACCTGTTAGTAAAACATAAACTTCTGCAATACAGTGCATGTGTGCACCACGGCCGACCTCGCCGACGCCGCTGAGCGTGACCTCATCGTGGCCATTATCGCCGGCAAGTACACGCAGGTGAGGCTCATATTGGTGCATTGAACTAGAGTTTATGTGGTCTGTTGTTGCATGTGCGACCATGCAGCGTAGGTCACCATTGCAGTGACTTGCGTTTGTGGACGATTATGTGTGCATACATCTAACTACACAGTACCTGCTTTGAAGTACATGCTTGGCATACGTGTGCATAGCAGTGCCTAAGCGCATTGTTGCAATACTGCTGACCACCCCCGGTGCGCCGCTGCCCTCTTGCAGTGTGTGCGGCACTACCAATAGCTGCACCAACAACATACAGTACTCGTTTATATGCATACACTTCTGGCGTGCACTGCGTGCTAAAGTAATACTTCACGTACTTAAACGTATGCATAAACTACTGTACCTCAAGTGCATCGCTGGCCATCCCTTATGCTGCTGCTGTACTGCCGCTGCCCTCCTGTGTGCGCGCCCCCACAGAGCAACAGCGTGGGGTATGCCAAGAACGGACAGATGGTGGGCGTGGGGGCGGGACAGCAGAGCCGCGTCGACTGCGTCAAGCTCGCGGGCCGCAAGGTTCAGGTGAGCAGCAGCCGTGTTCAGCAGCAGCCGGGCTAAAGCAGCGGGCATGCTCAGCAGCAGCCGTGGTGAGCGGCAGACGTGCTCAGCACCAGCAGATGTGCTCAGCAGCAACCGTCCTAAGCACCAGCTGTGCTAAAGCAGCAGGCATGCTACACTGTACACCAAGTGGCAGACATGCTCAGCACCAGCTGTGCTCAGCAGCAGGGTCGCTCAGCGGCAGACATGCTAAGCACCAGCTGTGCTCAGCAGCAGGGTCGCTCACCGGCTGCCATGCTCAGCAACACATGTGCTTAGCAGCAGCCGTGCTCAGCAGCAGTTGTGCTCAGTGGCCGCTTCGCTCAGCAGGAGGGGCCGGCAGCCCTGTCTTGGTGCCAACAGCAGACACAAGCCAAGCCCTGCTGCAGCGTACGTGCATACATGGCAAATTGGCCAATACTGCAGCACGTGCAAATGGCGGGCTCATCTAGGCAGCGGTGCAGCGGGCCCCAGGAATGTCTAATCGTCTGCCTGTGAAACAGAGCGGTGTAGCACAGCCCAGCCAAAGGCAACTGTTCGTTGTCACCACCTGCCAACTCTGGTAGGCTGAATCCTGAACGCGCCTTTGCTGCTGCTGCCGCTGCTACTGTGTCGTTTTTGCGTGACACAGATCTGGCGCCTGAGGCACCACCCCAAGGTCCAGGCGCTCAAGTTCAAGGTGCGTCACCCCCGGTAACCTTTGGGCTCCAAAAGGCCCACACTGTGCGCCACTGCAGCTGCAGTGGCTCCCCGTGTCTGCGTACGAAAGTTCGCACTTCAGGCGCCCCTGCCTTTAGCGTGCACACGTGCAATGTCACACACACACCATGTCTGCACTTACAAGTGTTTGTCACCTGAATGATTGGCGATGTTCGGCATGACACTCAGAGCACACCTGGCTGTTTGCCTGGTGTCACGCTGTCATCATGAGAGTGTGACCCCAAGTAAACAGCCAGAGTTGCGTGTCAGATCCCCGCTAGCAGGCACCCTAGCGCTCCCCCCTACAAATACATTCCATGTGGTCGCCGCTGGCAGAAACACCAACAGTCCCCCCTGAGAATATCCCCATGTGGTCAGTGCAGTGCCCGCAAAAACACTAACAGTCCTCCCTGAGAAAACTCCCTTGTGGTCACTGCCGGCAGGAGCTGCAACACTTCCCCCTACAAACATTCCACGCAGTCGCTGCCGGCACACAAACACTAACATTCCCCCTACAAACATTCCCATGTGGTAGGCGGGCGTCAAGCGCCAGGACCGCGTGACACTTCCCCCTACAAACATTCCATGTGGTTGCTGCTGGCACGCAAACACTAACACTCCCCCCTACAATCATTCCCATGTGGTCGCAGGCGGGCGTCAAGCGCCAGGACCGCGTGAACGCGCGCGTGCGCTACATTGAAGGCGACTTCACCCCCTCAGAGCTGCCCCTGTGGGAGGCCAACTTTGAGACGGTGCCCGAGCCCCTGACGGACGCGGAGCGCGAGGAGTTCATGGCGTCGCTCGACGGAGTCGCGCTGAGCAGCGACGCGTTCTTCCCCTTCCGCGACTCGATCGACCACGCCTCGAAGGTGCGCGCGGTCACTGTTGCGCGTGCGCACATAAACTCTATACTTTGCTGTGTAGTCTTGTAGAATAGAATGGCGGACGCGGAGCGTGAGGAGCTCATGGCGTCGCTCGACGGAGTCGCGCTGAGCAGCGACGCATTCTTCCCCTTCCGCAACTCTATCGACCACGCCTCCAAGGTGCGACGACTGTTGCATGCACACGCAGGTGATGTAGCTAGTCACTGCTGGTACTGCTACCCTTTACTATTATTGTACAATGGCGGTGGACCAGTTCATGCCAACCGCGCCCCTGTCAAGCGCAAGCGCGCGCCTATCACATGGTTGTGGTCATCACATGCTTTCCTGAAACTTTGCTGTGCTTGCAATCACCCAAACAACAGCATCGGCGACCATACACTGGCCCAAGCTGTGGCACACATGCCTCTGCTGACCTTGCTGACCCCCCCCCCTCCCCCTACACCCGTGCCTCTGTTCCTGCAGTTTGGCGTGAGCTACATCGCCCAGGCAGGGGGCTCCGTTGCCGATGACTCTGTCATTGCCGCGGCCGACGAGTACAACATGGCCATGGCCTTCACTGGCCTGCGCCTGTTCCACCACTAGACCCCCCCGAGGGTTTCGCGCTGCTGTTGCTCAGCAGCCATTTGGTGCTCAGCGGCTCCAGTGCCAACCAGGGACAGTGCTCAGCAGCGGCGTGGCTCCCAGTGGCAGGCGGCGGCACTGCTTCCTGCACTGTGCGAGAGAAGACTGGCTTGGTAGGGCAGCAGCTCAATACTGCTATTGCTCAGCAGCACGTGCGCGTTTCACAGCCACACGTGCTCAGCAGTTCTGGCGTGCAAGCAGTGGCGCTGCTGAGCAACCGTTGTGCTCAGCACAGCGCAGTGGCTTCCCAGCGGCCGCGGCAGCGCTGGTCCCTGCAGAGTGCTCGAGAGACAGTGGGTCAGTAGGGCAGTAGTCAACACACACAACCCCCCCCTTAGAGAGGCGCTTCCTTATCTCGGCACTAGAGCCGGGTGTGTGAGGGAAACTCCGCGGGGTGGCGAGCTTCTTTACTGGGCCCGTGTTATATGCCGCAGCCCCCTGCAAAAGCGTACGCTGGGCGGGCGGCCTGCCCTGTAAGCTGCGGCTTTTGCTGTTGAGCAGCAGCTGTGCAGCAGGTCTACTGCTGAGCACGTGTGCAGGGCGGGAGGCGTGCGTGCGCGGTGCGTTGGCGCGGCGAAGGCTGCAATTTTTGTTGGTGTATGGCGGAACGGGGGGGAGGGCAGGCTGCTGCGTGCGCGTGCTAGTAATGCTATGCACACTTTGTACGGTGTGGCGTGTGAAGTGCTGTGCCGCTGGTGCGCTGTGTGCTTTTGAGCTTGAGTGTGGCAGACTGTTGCCTGGCGTTAGTGCTTCTGCACTGGGCAAAATGCCAGGAGCAAGCATATCACTGATATCATCCCTGCCACATTTTGTGTGCGTGGTTGCAAGCGACCAGCATCTGCTGCGTTCGGTGCATATGCTTGAATGCACCACACTCTGTGATGGAATCCGCGCTTCGGTAGGTGCGAGACTTGACTGCCCTGAGTAGGCGCAAGTCTTTGCTTTGTTCGCCCCCTTGCACGGATCCGCCCACGGTGACGGCCCCTACCGGTGGGGACACCTGGAGTTTATCCCTCCTAGATGAGTTTTCATATGTATACGGGCGTACTACAGTACATGTACTTTCAAGCACTTGAGGTATACACATACATGTATGTACATGTATGTGTACTTCAAGAAGTATAGAAGAATGTGCTTGGCGGCGCCGACACCACCACGCAGCTCTTCACGCCAGGGCGGGGGGACGGAGAGTGAGCAGCCTTGCCTGCAGTCACGAGCACGCCGCATGCACGTGCATGCTTTTTACAAGTATGTACACACATGAATACTTGAAGTATACTTTCAAAGTATACTTGAAGTACAGCACTCAAAGGTGTATAGAAGAATGTGCCTGACGGCGCTGGCATCACCGCGCAGCTCCTCACGCACGAGTGCGAGGCTGGAAAGCGATTTTTTCATGAGCGCCGCCTATTTGCATGCTCTTTCAGGGGTACAGTGCACTCGGGACTTAGTCCGCCTTGACTTAGTGCGGTATGCGGTTGAGTGCGGGGTCCAGACACCTGTCACAGACCACATGATTCTATGTAAACGATGCACAATGCCCTATCTGCTTTAGTGTGGATTTTGCTTTAGTGCGGATCTTGCTTTAGTGCGGGGTGCTAGCACGGGGTGCTAGCAGGGGTGGCACTACCCTGTACTGAATCGCGAGTGCACTGTACATGCGCGTCGCCCTTCCCACCGCTACTGCCGCCGCTGCTGCCGCTGCTGCTGCTGTCACTGCCCCCCTTTCTCTCTGCGGCAGTTCTGAGTGTGTGAAGAGTGTGGTCGAGACGCATGGAGACTTCTTCCGAGACCTGGAGCTGTGGCTGCCCGACTTCTTCTTCATCAAGCTAGTGCGCACGTCGCTCGACGTGAGTGTCCCCCCCCCCCCCCCCCCACACACACAAGTACAGTACCTTCAGTAGTGTCCATGTAGTACACACATGTGTGCTTGTATATTAACACGCAGTCCGCACACATATGTGGACTACATAGACGCTACTGGTAGTACTCACCTGTACCAAGGTAGAAATTGCATACTTTCGAAGCATTTAAAGTAGATGTAGTGCGCACGTCGCTCGACGTGGGTGCACCCACGCACACACCAATGTGACATGTACATACTTCTAATTTTTTTTTTTGGTAGTATGCGCACCTCATGCCTGTTCGCATCCTCCCTCCCTCCCCAGTCTGAGGTGACGTTGAAGTTGCACATCGGGCTTTATAATGCCAAATTCAATTGCAGCGAGGAGCGGTGTCCTTCCTGCAGGCATGTGCCCTGTGCTCAATGTGTGCACACACACCCTCTCGCAGTCTTGGCTGCAGGCAAAATTGGCCGTTGCTCATATGAGGTACGCACCGCTATGACATGAAGTTGAAGTTGCACATGGGGCTGTCATGCCAACTTCAACTCTAAGTGGTGCAGACACCTGCGTCACGTTGTGCGCTGCGGGCAACAGTCGTGGCTCACGCGATGTCCATACCCACCTTGTGCCTATTCACCTCCCCCCCCCCCCCCCCCCCCCCCAGTCTGAGTTGAACTTGGAGTTGAACTTGGCCAGCTTATACCGCAGCGAGAAGCATCCTGCACGCCCGCCCCCGTGTTCTTAAGTAGTGGCGCCCCCAAATGCCCCCCCCCCCCGCCCCTGCCCCCCCCTGCCGCCGCTGCCAAACCTGCCTCATCCCTGCCACCCACTGTTTATGAACTTGAAGTTACACATGTGGGGGGGGTCTAGCACCAACTTCAACTCCCTGCCGCCGCTGCCGCAGCTGGCTGTGAAGATGTACGTGGAGCAGCTGGCCTGCAACCCGTCGGCACGGCGGCCGTTTGTGTCACACCACGAGGCACTCAATCGCATGGATGAGGACATAGGGCTGATGGTGCAGTTCTTCCAAGAGGAGAAGATGCCCGCGCTCGGGATCACCCTCGGTGAGTGCCAACGGCGTTATCGAAGCCACGGCATACTACAGTAGTTTTTACCAAACATTTACTATGGTGTACATAGTGTATGCATATACACAGGGTATACCCTGAGAACTAGTACCATGTTTACTGAAGTATTTGTAAGTACTCATGTTTGGTGGTCAACCGCATGGACGAAGACGTTGGGCTGATGGTGCAGTTCTTTCAGGAGGAGGAGATGCCCGCGCTTGGCACCATGCTCGATGGGTGCACGACCTGTTGTAACTGCTGCGTAACTGCCAATGTAACCGCCAGCCGCTGTAACAGCTGATGTGGCGGCTGATGATGTCAGGCCATCCGCTGCAGCTGCTGATACAATTTGCTGATGCAACTGCCACCCGCTCTGTAACTGTCAATGTAACTGTCAATGCAACCGCTCTCGGCGGGCATTTTCCAAGTGCCAGAGCCTCGGGTCACTGTGTGCGCCGCGCTTCTGCATACGCTGCTGCACACCCACGACAGCTGCTTTTGTAACTGCTTTTGTAACTGCTTTTGTAACTGTTTTTTCTGTAGCTGCAGGGGAGGTGCTCGAACAGCGCGCCACAGCTTCTCCCTGCCCTGTCACTGCGGTCTCTGTGTGCAGGCATGCACTTTGCTACTCAACTTCAGCAACTAACTTCAACATACCAACTTCAAGTTCTCAATGCTAGCCCAGCCCGCAGCACGCGGGTCGCTACAGCCGCTCCCTGCGCTGCCAGCAAGGAAGTGGTGGCTGCCCGCGTGTTGGTGTCGCTCGCAAAAAACTGCTCAGCCTTACGGCTCATCTCCCCTTTTGTAACTGTTTTGTAACCGCTTTTTTCTGTGTCTGCAGGAGAGGTGCTCGAGCAGGCTGGCATCACGGGGCCAGGGTCTGTCCAAGTTCAGTTCCAGGTGCGCTCTCCACTTGTGACGCAACCACACTTACAAACGGAACATGTGCGCCCCCAGACACTGTGTTTGCCTTTTGTAACCGCTGACCCAGCCACAATGTCCGAGTCTTTTCCCCAGTCTGACAGAGCCAGGGCTCTCCACGTGCAGCGCCAGCCGCAGTTAACCAGCGGCACATGACACACCACTGCAGCTGCTCCGTGGCATAGCGCGCTAGCAAACTGCGCTGAGCATCCGGTGCACTTTGTCTGCGGGGGCACGGTGTCCACTTGTGACGCACCACCCCTCACATTTGGGGCATTTCTGGCGCCAGACACCTTTCAAAAATGCAAACTGACCCAGCCTTTCAACGACTCCGGGTCTTCTACACCAGTCCTCCCACGCATGCTCTCTGGCCCAGCCTGCGTGCGCGTGCAGCGCCGCCTCGGCTGCTTCACAACAGATGCCGGCTGCTGCCCGTGTGTCGCTTTCGCAAAAAACTGCCTCAGCCTTCAGCGTCATGTCCCATATAAATACATTATGTGCCATTCTTGCAAAGGCGCACGGCGTATAATGAAAACTCTGTGCGCTGTAATGCGCTATAATGAAAACTCTGTGCGCTGTGACCCCACGCGCGTGTCCGCTGCAGGTGATGAGCCGAAGCCTGAGCGCTGTTTGGCAAACGATATACCGGAATAGCATATATGCCGTGTACTACGTAGTGCTTCAGTACACGTGTTTACCTAAATACTATTGTAGTACGTTATACGCCGCTGTTTTGTACTTCAAATACCTCGACGTACTACGTAGTATGTCACATGGCGTATGATGCTAATGCTATATGGGTTACACCCGGGGTGACGGCCCCGCCGGTGGGGAGACCTAGAGTTTATCGCTCCTGGATTGAGTTTTCATGTTGTACGCTGTGACCCATGCTACGCGTGTGTGGCCGCTGCAGGTGGTGTATGACATGGTGGCGGTTATCGCGGCCAACACGCTCTGCAGAATGAGTCGCTGTGGATACATTGTACACCGTTGGTATAATGAAAACTTTGTACGCCGTGACCCCTCGCCACACGCGTGTGACTGCGTCATGTATGACATGGTTAGGGTTGCCGGAATCGTCATCGGGACATTACGGTCAATGGTAACTCCATCATACCCGCTGCGGATGACTACAGCAGCCTACGATGCCTTGGCGTCTGTAATGGCCCTACCGTGCTGAGCACAAAACATTATGGAGGATGTTGCAAGTGTTATAAGGTTACGGCGAAACTACGCTACAAATTACGGAGTTAATTTTGAAAAAAAAACGATTTCGGCAACCCTAGACATGGTACATACAATCATACTACTAGAAGTGCCACAGTAGTACAAGTACATTATACACGGTTATACATACTTCGACGTATGCTTCATGGTGTACACTTCGAAGTATAACGAAACTTTGTACGCTTTGACCCAACCCTATGCGCGTGTGACTGCTGCAGGTGGTGTACGACATGGTGGCGGTGATTGCGGCCAACACGCTGGACCTCCTGCAGGTGTCGACCACTCAGGTGAGCCCACCACATGGCTAGCATTGTACTACTGTACTACCACTGTACTAGTCCAAAAGCACATGAAAACACACAATCCTCATGTTCTACTACAGAACCTAATGGCACACATGAAAACTCATCTGCAAAGCAAAGATAGCGCTACAAACTACTGAAGTACTTCGAGTATGCCGACCACTCAGGTGAGCCTATCACATGGCTAGCATGGTAGTACAAACGCACACAAAAACAACACGATTCCAAAATGCTCTACTTTGAGTAGCATATTCGATCATGAATATTGCCCGAGTGCTGGTTTGTTCTCGCAAAATCTGGTTGTGTGTGCACCACGCAGGGGAGCCAACGACATGGCGCTAGCATTGCAGTACAAAAGCACACAAAACCACACTTATAATGTCCTACGTATGAAAACACACCTAGGAGCGACATAAACTCTAGGCGTCGCCTGAGTGCTGCTTTCTTCTTACACAATCTCGTTGTTGTCGCTGCTGCCAGGCGTCAATAAAGCGGCTGATGGCAGAATTCAAGGGGCAGGGGCTGGACATCCTCATGCACCTGGTGGCGCAAAGTACTACATAGCGTCATGTACTGCTAAAAGTACTACATAGCGTCATGTACTGCTAGCGGTCTGGCAAATCGAGCCCTAGGTAGCCTGCTGGCACCCGCTAGCCCTTTCTTTGTTCGTACGCATACTTTGCCATGCATTTGCCATGGCAACCAGTGTCCGTGCTGGCATACATGACATGGGCTCTCGCACGCCCACAAGTGCAAATAAATAAAACTACCAGTAGTAGCATGCTTCAAGGAGTACTTCTTACTGCCGAAGTATGTATTGGTCACTGCTGCAGTGCCTGCCCCCGCCGTGTCAAGGCAGGCCTGAGTGCCCACCTGGCACTTGGCGCGTAATTTGTTTTTGCCGTGCGCCGGTGGTGCACACGAAGTACATGATGCCAGAGTGCTGGTGTCTTATAACAAAAACAAATAACCATGTGTTGTTGTCGCTTCTCGTGCCAGGCGTCGATAAAGCGGCTGGTGGCGGAGTGCAAAAGGGGCCGGCGCTGGAAATCCTCATGCACCTGGTGGCGCAGAGTACCGGGGTACTACGTAGCGTCATGTACCACTAGACTAGCAGTAACACACTTCAAGAGGTGTGTGTTGATCATACTCTAAAGTACATATTTGCCCGACCGCTGGTGTCTTCTCACAAAACTACGTAGTGTCATGTACTACCAGTAGCAGCATACTTCAAAAAGTACCGCAGATATCGGGGCATGAGACGCCCCGGTCGTGTCGCCGAGCGCCGGCCGTCGCTAACACCGGGGACTTCTCATTTGGGGGTGGGGTCTCATACCACTTTTTCCTTTTCTATGTACATTTATATAGAGGTTGACCCGGGTCTTGTTGTCAGATGAGATGCCCCTCGTTTACTGAACCGGGAAGTTCTTATTCGGGGGGGGGGGTCTTAAGCCAGGGGGGGGTCTTATACTCGGATATATACGGTATTCATATACTTCAAAGTACTTCATACACCATATATGGTGGTACATACTTCGAAATACGCAATGCCCGAGTGCTGGTGTTTTCTGACACACAACAAATTGTTGTCGCTTCTCTTTCCAGGCGTCGATAAAGCGGCTGGTGGCGGAGTTCAAGGGGCAGGCGCTGGACATCCTCATGCACCTGGTGGCGCTGCAGGCCAAGTGGTCCAACGAGGAGCGTACCGCGCGCAAGGAGGTGAGAATTCCCGAGGCAAACACACAATCAGTGGTTGTCTTACTTTGAAGTATTACTTGCAGTGATGGGTCACAGCGTATGAAAATTCCATAATACGCCGTATAACACATGTAAGTACGGCGTGCCGTGTATTATATGGGCGTATTTACTTCAAAGTATACACAAGCGCTGCAGGCCAAGTGGTCCAACTGGGTGCGAACCGCATGCAAGGAGGTGAGGCCGTGCGCACAACCAGTGGCAGTTACACTGGTAAGTGCTACTGTAGTATTTATGTGTAGTGATGGGTCACAGCGTATGAAATTTCCATTATAGTACTACCTAGGTAGTAGTACTACTGTAGCACGCCATATAATGTATGTAAATACGGCGTATAGCGTATCTGCAATACGGCGTACAGCGTATCTGTATGAGCGTGCTTCGAAGTACGCATGTATTTACATATACATGTGCGCTGCAGGCCAAGTGGTCCAATGAGCAGCGTGCCGCACGCAAGGAGGTGAGAATTCCCGAGGCCGCGCACACAACCAGTGGTAGCTTTAGTAAGAGCGGGCTCTTGCACACGCCCGCATGTGCGCATCAATAAAACCACTACTAGGCTATACCCGCACATGTATGCCTACACACGTGGGTTGGACTTACACTAGCAGGGCTCGTAGACCCCCCCTTTATTGACACACTTGAAGTTGTTGAAAACTTCAACTACTAGTGAGCTGGGGAGCGCCCACCCACAGGAGGCCCGAACGGCGCAGGAAGCTCAACACCAGCTGAGCAAATGCAGCGCCGCTCCAACAACACCCCTGCCGCCGCAGCAGCCCCCTCGTACTCAGCGGCGCCACCGCCACTGCCGCCGCTGCCAGCCAGCGTCGGCGCCGCCGCCGCCGCCACGGCCGCCGCCGCTGCCACTTCTGGCCGCGGCGTTGGTTGGCCTGCTGCCATCGCCAGTCTATTCACATGCATCCTTGCCCCCCCCCCCCTCC
>JAULBY010019599.1:0-19270 GCA_032358315.1 Ophiocytium majus | reverse complement strand
AGGCGAGCGGGGCGTCCGAGTGGGCAGGCCGGCCCGCCATAGGATATACCGCCGTCTGGAGTCCCTACCTCATACCTATTCAGACCACTGCCACCTGGCCGCAGCGTAGCAGCGCCTTGCTTGTCGTGGCTGCTTGACGTTACCGCCGAGGCTGTGTGGAAGAGGGGCACTAGGCTGTGCCTGCAGCCAGGCAGGGGCTGGCAGCCAGCAACGCGTGTGCGAAGTCATGCTTGGTGCCATGTCCAGGACGGCTGCTGTTATTCCTGGTGGCAGTGAATGACCGCCCCCGCGGCGATTTGCAACACCGTTACGCCGGCCATGTCATGCACAAGTGTGTGGAGGTAGCGGCAGTGGCATGGCATGCATGGCGTGTGTGGCTGTCACATCCGCAGGTGCACGCAGCAGCTGGGGAGAAGAGACATGTACTCCACATCCTCCTTGATGGGCCTTTGCGGCCTGTCTCTAGCCGCGTGCGTTGCGCAGCCTCGTACCAGCTGCCACATATATGTGGCTGAGTGACCGCCTTGCACCTGTTGTGTAACCGCTCCTGCTGCATGCCCGCCAGCACCCGCCAACGAAACCATTGCAGTATGTGAGGCTTTGCCTGGTAGGTGCATGTGTGACTGCCTTGTAACTGTTTTGCTTTCAATTGTTCTGTAACCGCTGCTGCTGCCGCCGCCGCTGGTGCTGCCGCTCTTGCCGCCGCCGCTGCTGCTGCCGCCGCCGCTGCTGCTGCCGCCGGCACTGCTGGTGGTGCTGGTATGCAGGCTCCTCAGCACGACCGCGCCAAAGAGATTGCGGAAGAGGCAAAGCTGGCCAAGCAGGGCAAAGAGCTGCCGGCGTTCACGCTGTCGCGTCTGGTGCCCCCCGTCCAGCAAAAGGTGCGTCAACACATCGCCACACATGCCCACTGCAGCTGCAGCTGCATGCGCCCACTACCCTTTGGCCAGCACGGTGCTGTGAGTTTTACTGTTGGTTTGGGTTTGCACCGCCACCCTCTGGTGTCCGCATCGGGTGTTTGCAATCCCAACCAACTCATTTCCTGCGCAACCTGCCGCCGCCACATTGTGCGCCACGCCACAGCTTCACTACATTGTGATCAACCTGTTCCGAGCAATAGACGTGCCCCCGATGGACTTTGACCTGGTGTGCCGGCCCACCAAAATCGACGCGTACGTCAAGGTCAAGTTTGGCGACGAGCCCTCTGTCAAGTCTGTCGTCAAGCAGGCAAGTGCCCCTCCCCCCCCCCCGTCACCCCGCCCGCCACACTGCAATGCCATGCCTTATTAGAAGTGATGGGTTGGGGTACGTAATGTGGACATTTCATACGCCATTCTTAAATGTATACCATGTATAGCGTATATATATACTTCTGAAGTATATACAAGAGATAGCGTGCTTCCACGCCCCCAAAACACGATATACTGCGTATGGGGAGTAAAAACACGTGTATGTCAATGGCAACTCATGCTTCGAAGTGCAGGTACGCCGTAATTACATGCGATTTACGACGTGTTGTGAAAATGCTACCCATCACCACTCTGTTTGTGCGCATGCGGCAGGTGCGCTCCCAGTTCAAGGACGGCAACAATTTTCCGTGGTTTGCAGGTGATGCAAAATACCGTTGCTTCTTCGCTACGGCCAAAAATGCGATCTACGGCGTAGATCCCGTAAAGATACGTCCGTATGGATGCGTGCTAAGCCGTGTCTACACGCATGCGTTATACGACATACTACTATTATCGTAGCAGTAATTAAGCAACGTCACACGCTGTGACCCAGTCACTGACCTGGGTGTGCGGCAGGTGAGCGCACAGTCCAAGGGCGGCAACCTCCCCACCATCATATGGAATGCGCGCGTGATGTTTACATTCGTATGTACATGCTGTATACATGCGTGACATAGTATGTTATGCGCTGTGACCATGTGCGGCAGGTGAGCGCACAGTCCAAGGGCGGGAACCTCCTGACGGTGATATGGAATGCGCGCGTGATGATCCCCGTCATGGTGCCGACCATGACCAACGCCATCAAGATACAGCTCATGGACAAAGATCCCGGCCAGCATGAGATTGTGGGCACGTGCTTCCCCTTCAGCTTCAGGGTGAGTGCACGTGACTGCGGATGTTACGGCAGTATACTATTATGGTACTTTATACGCATATTGGTACATGTCCTTCCAAGTAGTGCTGTATATACTACTGTAGTACTTCGAAGCACTTAACAAGTACCGTATACTTCTGAAGTATACTTCAAGAAGTACATTGAAGTTCATGGTAGTTGTACAACACCCGCCAAGATACAGCTCGTGGACAGCACGATAGTTTGGGCACGTGCTTCTCCTTCGGGTTCAGGATGGGTCAGCCAACGGGTCCGAGAGTTGTGTACCTGTCTGCCCAACAAGAGCTGTGAACCAAAACGCAGGTACGCGCATTTCGCATTTGCTCAGCAGTTTGGTGATTACGGAGGGGGCAGTAGCCGGCAGGGTGAGTTGGTTGCTAGTGTGCTGACATGCTGCGCACTGCCTCGTGTGCCACACTGGACAACAGGACGTGCAGGCGGACAGGCACAGGCAGACCTTCTGGGCGCCAGTCTACGGCGGCCACAGCAAGGGTTTTGGGAAGTCCACGGTGGAGGGAGCGCTCGCTAACGCAGTCCCCGCCGCCATTGCGCACCACAGACAGGTGAGCATGTACATGCCTGGCACACTGCAGGCGCGTGCTGGGATAACCACCACATGCACGTGTTGGCACGCCAGCCAGTGCGCGCCACAGACAGGTGAGCACGTGTGCCGGTCGCACTGCGGGCGCGTGCTGGGATAACCACCACATGCTTGTGTCGACCAGCCAGTGCGCACCGCACATAGGTGATAGAATGCCAGTCGATGTGCACCGCTCAGAAAGGTGCGCAACGCCAGTGCCAGGCCGAAGCCTGTGTGGTGATCATGTGTTGGCAAGCCAGTCAGTGCACGCCACGGTCAGCCAACGACATGCGCACCACAAACGGCTGGTGGAACACTTAGACGGGTGGTGGATTGTGCTGACTGCCTACCGCTGGCAGGTGTGCAATGCCAGTCGTACGCCGCATTTGGGTGTTGGCACACGCCCGTTGCAGCCGCGGCAGCACCCCCAACACAAACCCCTCATATTCTCACACGCCGTGTGCTGTGTACGCGCCACCTGCCGCCTGGTGCAGAACACGCGGCCCGCCGAGGCCGTGGCGTACCGCGGCTCCCTGCTGCTGAGCATGGCAGTCGTAGAGTACGGGGGGGCGCGCAACCGCCGCGCCAACGACGCCAGCCTCATGCGCCTCAAGGACGACCGCGTTGATACGGTGCGCGCCGCCCCTTGCTGCCGCTGCTGTTGGCAGTGCCCGGTGTTGGTGCCTGTGTATTCGGTGCTGCTGCCGCTGCTGCCGCCGCTGCTGCCAGGGACCCGCTTCGCCTGTGTGTTGCTGTTTTTAAGCACGTCATGCATGGGTGATTTGAAGTGTGTGTGATTGTGCTCACATATGCGCCTCAGGGACGACTATGGCGACATGGTGCGGGCCGCCACGCGCCGCCGGCGCCCCTTGCCGTGCACAGGTTCTCGGTTTCACACTCGCACGCGCATGTGCGCCGAGCTGAGGTTATGAAGGGCGGGTGTATGGGCCGCGTAGACACGAGACTGACCCGCTGTGGCAGCTGGTGGTGCGCATACCACTGGCACCCTGCAGGCGCTCGCTCGACCAGAGCGTTTGCTCCCGCTGCTCAGCACAACGGTCACAGTGATAGCGCTGGCGGTACCGCTGCCTGTGCCACTGCCGCCGCTGCTGCCGTGGACCCGCTTCGCCTGTGCGTCGCTGTGAGCCTTGCAAGCGTTGGCGACTTGTGGTGTGTAGGCGCGTGCCCGCGGCGTGTAGCTGCCGCCACGGCTGGCACCGCTGGCTGTTGGGCTGTCTATCAATTAATTAGTTACTGCAGCAGGGAGCATGCGTTGTGTGCCGGCAATCAATGTGGCGCCACGCAAAGCACCACCAAAGACACACACACCTCTCCACCGTCGCCGCCACAGCGTAATTGAAAAGCATTGTGGGCACTCCCAGCATTGCATGCCCATGTTAATGCATGCCACCACCCCCCTCACACGCACCCACGCACCAACATCCTGCTGCTGTGGCCGCTGCTGCGTGCGTGTGTGCTGGTGCTGCTGCGGTGGGCAGGCCAAGGTGGTGCTGCAGAAGAAGTACGTGCTGCGCGCGAAAATATACTCTGGCAGCGACCTGCCCACACAGAACAGGAAGGACGCTCTCGACGTCAGGGTGAGTCGCGTGTGTGTGCATGTGTCCCATTATCTGAAGTACTTATGAGGTATGAAACCTCTTTTAGGAGCGGTTAGGTGCTGGGTGTCTTCAGCAGCAGGTGGCGCATTGCGGGGCTGTGAATCATGGAAGAGGCGCCATACCAAGAGGCCGCGCCTGGAAAGGCCGCGGCCTTGCACCTACCGTAGTGCAGTTTTCATTATTAGACCTGAGCACGTCCACAGGTAAGATCCAGGCACGTGCATTGTTACTGTGCTTCTGTCACAGTGACTGGTGCAGGGGATCAGTACTGCTGAGGGATGCACGTGTTTTGTGGGTCACAGCTACCACTCTGCCGCATGTTGCTCTGGAGGCGCAGCAGCACGTACATACTTCTACAGTATGGTACACGTGTGTGACTGGTTTTAATTTTATTTATGTTTATGACTGAACCGGTGGCCTACAAGTGCTTGCTGGTACATGCGCCCTCGAGCGCGCAGTTTACTGAGCATGTCTGCCTTGTTAACTTCAACTGTGACTTCAAGTTGCTTCCATGGCTGCAGCTGCACCAACTCCTACACTGGCTGTGTCGGCTACTAGTCAAGCTGCTCACAGCGCGCGCACTCCCTGCCTGCCTGCCTGGCGTCGCTGCTGCCGCCGCCGCCGCCGCTGCCGCCACCGCTGCCGCCGCTGCTGCTGCTGCCGCCGCCGCCGCTGCCGCCGTTGCTGCTGATGCTGCCGCCGCCGCTGCCGCCGCCGCTGCCGCCGCTATGAATGCCGCTGCTGCTGCTGGTGCTGGTGCTGGTGCTGGTGGTGAGCACCCTCAGGTGTGCATAGGGCGCTACTACGACACCACGGAGGCGCGCACCCAGGCGGATGTGGACGGCGCCATCCGCTGGCACCAGCTCCTGCAGGTGAGCCCTGCTGCTGCTGCCGCCCCTGCTGCCACTCGCCAACTGCCATCTCACCTCTTCCTTTTTTGGTGCCGGCAGGGATTGCTGGGCGGAATGTCGGGACGAGAGCAGACGGTGACAGCGCAGGCTTTTACCGGCGAATACTTAAAAGTACCTCCCAAAAAGTATCTGACATAGCACAAACCACTAATGCTGCTGCTGTGGCGGCTGCGCCAGACACCAGACAGTGCTGTTGCTGCTGTTGCCGTGCCCTGCCGCAGCTGCTCTGTGTTGCCGTGGGACCGTTGCCAATGGCCGTGTGCCCTTGCGTGTGCTTGCGTGCCGGCGGCTTCTGGTTTCCCTCGCGTCGCATGCCGCTGGCACCGGCAGGCTTGCACTTGCGCACCAAATTGTTTGGGTGGTATATGCATGGTGACTCGTTTTTGACTACGTTGCAGCCACACACGCTTGCTTTTTTTTTCATATTCCGGCGCACGCATTGCAGTCGTGACAACTCATTTTCTTCTGTGTCTGTGACTTACTGGCACTAATGCACCATGTCCTTGTATTTGAAGTATTGGAGGTTGCACTCATTTGGCAGGTGAATAACACTGCTGGATTAGTATACCGCTGAAGAACACTCTATATGTATGCGGAATTGGTGTATGCGCAAGTAGCAACAATTTACCATGGATATGAAAGCCGCCAAGTAAAAGCTGCACTCAACACATGGGTTTCCCATGTATTGACTGATTGATTCGGGTTCCCACGTGGCAGGTGAACCGAGGAGCCATGGAGCTGCCAGCAGACGAGTCTCAGCTGCCAGATATCTTCATCTACCTCCGACGCGGCAGCGACTGCATCTGCTACCACAGGCTGCCAGCGACAGAGGTGCTCAGACAGGTACGCTTCACCGGCAAGCTCCCAGGCCCGCCTGCTAACACTGCCCCCCAACCAATCACTTCGCTGGCCTTACACATGGTTGGAAGCACGTATGCAATGTTTTTCTCCGAATTTCAAAAGCTTCAAACATACTTGATGAGACTACTTCGAACTACCGTGTATATTTTTGCTTTCGATTTAGTTCAAGCAAGCTCCATGGGCCCGCCTGCTAACGCTGCCTCCTGTCAAATCCGCTGGCCTCAGCTGCTGGCCCCACGAACGGTTGGAAGCATGTGTGAGATGTCTTCGTCCGAATTTCAAAAGCTTCAAACATACTTCAAAGAAATGCTTCGGAAGTGCTTCGAAGGATGTTTTTTTTGCTTCCGGTTTAGTTCTGCTTTTAAATCAATTGGTTTCGTGTCATGAGATCCTGTGAGAGGGGTTGGCTAACATTTGGAAGTTTAGTTGCCATTTATCAATACTTGAAGTATATTTTTGTACCTCTTCCACCTCAAAACGCATCACACTATTTGCCGTGGGCAGCAGCTGCAAATGCTCCTTGCTTCTTTGTACTGACAAGGCACTCTGTGGACGCGCAGCCCTGCTGTCTTGTTGTTGGGCTCCTGGCTGTGTGCGTAGTGCAACTGCTGTCGCTCGCGCACGCATCATCCCCCTAATAGTGTTCATAATACTACTGTGGTACCTCAAGTGGTGCTTGAAGTACTGTACTAGCAGTAACTCACGACAAGTAGGACAGGAGCATTATACTTTGAGTATAGTAAAATAGGCCCTCCCAAGCCCTGGGAGAACAACACTTACCACAGTACCGGTACACTTCGAAGTGTAGATGTGTATTTCGTACTCTGAAGTACTTCTGAAGTACTTCACAAGTATGTACTTAAAAGTACACACATGTGTATTGAAGTATACACGGTACGATACCGCAATTAGCTGGAATTGAACCCCTCTCGTAAGCCACAGCGTGGCACTGAGGGTTGGCTGCGCGTGCCATGCTCCTTGGCATTGCAGGGGCTTACGGTTGCAGCATGACATGTACTTTAAGTACCGTGTCCATTGAAGTACAGTAAAAAAAAAAGTGTCCTAGAGGTATGCTGTATTGAGTTATTAATACCATCTCAACCCAGTCCCATGTTGCTGCGCGCGCGCTCTGTTGCGGCATTTACAGGGTTTTCCCGGCTACCCCATGCAGTGGCTGCACCTTGAAGTGGAACCCCAGCACCGGTATACTTGACAAGTATAATACCGGCATACTGCGTACTTCTGAAGTAGTATTAGGTCTGTACTCCGCATCACACCTGTTCACAATTGTGTATAGTGGGTCAAAGGATGCTGCTCTGTTGTGCCGTTGCAGGGGTTTGACGACGGCTACAGCGCTGGGTGATTTACTGCTAGTAGTACTTTGCATTACATGTTTTACTGTGTATAATGCGTCGAAGATGCCGCTGTGTCGTGCCGTTGCAGGGGTTTGACGGCTACAGCATGCGCTGGGTGCACCTCAAGCGAGACCCCGCAGTGGACAAAGTCGGGGAGAACGACTTCCCTGGCTCACTCCTCATCCGCCTCGGAATGGGCACACAGGTGGGTGATGAGTAGGGTTGCCCAATATATTTTTGTATTTGATTCAGAAATACTGCGTATTGTACTTCGTGAAGTGTGTATAATCTGCTATGGGCACCCCCAGATTTGCTGCGTGTTGTACTTCGAAGCACTACGTAATATATAAACTCGCTGTAAAACTTGTACCTTTTTGCACCAATTTCAATGATGTTGCGCTCTGCAGAGAAGGGCCGTACTAAGCTTCAAGGCATCATCGGCTGCTACAGGCACCTGCTGCGGGTATGATTGAGCAACCATTGACCGTAATGCCAGAAACTGTTACTAGTACGCGTTTTGCAACTGTAGTCACTCATGTGCCGGCCCACCCAGTGCGCATGCGGTGTGCACACCCCTGATGGGGCTGCCTGGCTCTGCAAACCCGACATGCATGTGGTCAGTTCACTTTCGCTGGCCCAGCCAGCCAGCGTGCGCCAGCTCCTGCTCATTCGCTCCCGCAAAACGTGAACTGCTGCCCGCTCTCGCCCCTGTGTGCTCACAATAAACTGCTGAGCAAATGCAGAAGAATTTCACCGTGGCAAACACAAAAACTCTCACCGTGCCACCCCGGACCCACTCAGTGGTAAAATAAATCGCCCTGGAATGGTTTGGTAGTAGGCGCTACTCTGGCGGTGCGTTGTGTCAGCTCACAGGCGCAATTCACGTGCCTTTGCACTGAAAAACGCGTCAACTGCCATGCGCGTGCCTGACCCAGATCCGCGTCCCGCTGCAGGCGCCTGTACCATTTTTCAACTGCTCTGTCACTGGTGCTGCCCCCGCCGCCGCTGCTGCCACTGCCGCTGCGGCCGCTGCCACTGCCGCTGCTGCTGCTGCCACTGCTGCTGCCGCTGCTGCACGGCCGCCACCGCTTTTGCTACCGCCGCTGCTGCCGCTACTGCTGCCACGCCTGCCGCCGCTGCCACGGTCGCCACCGCTGCTGCCGCTAATGCTGCCGCTGCTGCTTCTGCTTCCGCTGCTGCTGCTGTACGCCTTTTTGACCTTTGCTGCAGGAGGAGGCTGAGGAGCACCCATGGAAGATGGAGGCAATTGCCGAGCCCAAGCCATACACCCTGTTTGTCCTGCTGTACCAGGTAGGCTAGGCTGTCCTCGCAACCGCTGCCGTGGCTGCTGCTGTGCACCTGGCGCTGCGCGCACTGTGTCCACTGCGCATTGGCGCAAGACGGACATGGCACGCGTGCAAGTACTGGCACTGGTATTATGCTACTACAGCAGTCATGTTCCTTGCTTACTACAGTACTTCTGAAGTACTGGTATTTGGTACCACTTACACTAGTACTACTGTAGTACTATTTTCATGTGGTTTGCATGCCACCCACAGCTGCCCTTACATAGCTTCTGCGGCACGTCCGCTGGGGTCGTGTCTGGCTTGCTTGCCCCTGGGGTGCAACACAGCGCAACCACATAAGCATATCCAAGTACACATAAATATGTATATACTTCTTGTATACTCCATGTGTATGTATGCGTACAGCGCGGCCGTGCCATTGGACCAGGGAGGTTTGCTACAGGGCGAGTGCACTCGCAGCTTGGGGCTGAGTGAGTGTGATTCAATTCTGCCGTGCGCAAAGAGTCCGCGCTGCCCAGTGCGGGCCGGAGCACCTGGCTCCTGCGCTCGAGCGTTGCCAGCAGACTTGGCCAAGCATTTTGAATACAGCACGTAGACTAATGGCAGACAACGATACGTGCTGTTATTGCACAGTCGCCGTGCCATCAGTGATGTTATCAGTTGGTGCTCAGTCGCAACTCGCTCATCGGCAGAACTGGCGCTCAGCAGCGTCAACACAGAAGGCCAAGTTAACACATGGTGGCGTGCGCAGCAAACGGGTTGGTGGTGTGGAGTCTCTCTCCCTGGGTGTTTGTGTCCTCCAGGCGCACTAGCTTGCCACAGCACTACGTCATCGCCAGCTGTTGTTTCGTCATTCGGCGCTCAGCTGCACCTGCTCGGCGCGTCACAGTACACTTGGTGCGCGCACCAAACGAGCTAGGTGAAGTCAACTCCCTTTTTCTGGGTGTTTGTGTCCTTCAGGCACACGAGCTTGCCCCAGCGGATGACAATGGCCTCCTGGACCCGTACATCAAGGTGCGCTTCAACGGGGCGGTGGTCAACACCAAGGAGCAGCGTCAGACGCGGAACCCCAGCTTCTTTGAGGTTCTCAGGTGCGTGCGGCTCTCTGGCACCTGCACTGGCGTGTCGAGCCGCCTCCCGCACCCTGTTGGCTGCGTGTGTGTGTGTGGCAGGATGGACATGGTACACGGCATATAACAGTAAGTTTGTACGCCGTGACACAACTCTCGCTATGCGCCAATGCCATGCCTGTCATTCCATTAATGCGCACGCGCCTGCACTGTTGGCTGCGTGCGTGTGTGTGTGTGTGGCAGCGTGGACATGTTAGACGGCGTATGTTGCGAAGTTAGGTTTACTACGCTGCGTATCGCGTTGTTGGGCGTAGGTATACGTCATATTTTGTACGTTATAACGTATAAATACCTTATAACGTACCAATAACATTATATGCCCTGACCCATCACTACCCATGCGCCTGCACTGTTGGCTGTGTGTGTGTACACATGTGTGTGTGTGTCAGGATGGACACCATGCTGCCGGACGTCCAGTCGCAGTGGCCCGAGCTGACGCTCGAAGTGTGGGACTGGGACGGCGTGAGTGCCCGCTGCCCTGCCAATACTTGAAGTTGCAGTGTCAACACTTGAAGTAGTGATTGCCACAGCGTACACAACGGTGATGGCACATTGCACGGTATATTGTAATTCCAAGGAGGTGTGTGGAAGACGGCACAAAGGCTGGTTAGCCGGGCACTGCGGTGGCCGGGGCAAACTGCCAGGCCGAAGCCTGTGCGGTGAGTCATCTGACTGGGTATACTCAGGTACAGCCCGCCCTATACGCGCCAGTAGTGCTCTTGCGGGCTGATGCTGCAGAGTACATCACTTACTGTTTACACGTGGCGCTGCCAAAACTCGTACATGTGCATGCCGCGTCATATATATACATATATATACATATTATTAAATATATATATATACATATTCACATATATATATATATATATATACATATACATATTCACATATATATATATATATATTCTACAGAAGTATCTTATACACCGGCGCAATTGCTTGTGGTGCTTGGCGCGTGTTCAGCCGTTCCCACAACTCCGCCACGTACCCAGGTGCCTCTTGCCACCGGCGCAACCGCTTGGCGTGGCTTAGCACGCGTGTGAAATTGCTGACACAACCCCGCCACACACCGTGTGCCTCTGCCGCCCGTGCTTGAGGCATCGCCGTGCCCCGTGCATGCCTGTGCCTGATGCCACCGGTTGGCGCATCGCCGCGTCCCAAGGGTGCCTGCGTGTTTTCACGCTCAGCTGGTTGGGGTGGCTTAGCACGCGTGCCAAACCCCTAACGCAACTCCGCCACGCACCTTGTGCCTGTTGCCGCCGCCGCAACCCCCCTGATTGGGGTGGCTTGACATGCGTCTCAAATCGCTGACACAACTCCCCCACGCACCTTGTGCCTCTGCCGCCGGCGCCACCGGTTGGGGCGTCACCGTGTTTAATGCGTGCCCGCGCGTGTTTGCACACTCAGCCCCCCGGCTGCGACGACTGGGTGGGAGAGGCGCGCATCAAGGTCAGCGACGACCCCTCCAAGGTGGCCCGCTTCCTCAGGGGAGGCGAGGACCACCGCCACGCGCGCGTCCACAAGCTCGTCGACAAGGATGGAAACCGCGTGCAGGGGGAGGTGGGTGTCTGAACACGTGAAGCACTCCGTTTCTGGCGCGCGTGGCAGCATATACTTTTGAAGTAATTGTTTATGAAATACGCCGTATATCGGGAATACACCGTACAACGAATTTGATTGTACTACTGTATTATATATTTCTGTATATTACTTGGAAGTAGTAGTGTTACTGTAGTACCGGTACATGTAAGGTACGGATCATTTTGTAGTTTTGAAATATATCTACATAGTGTTTACAAATTATGTAGAAGTCCGTCTTCCACAAGGTTGTCGCCAAGGATGGCAGCCGTGTGCAGGGAAAGGTGGGTCGGGACACGCGAAGCGCTCTGTGTCTGGAGTGCGCTAATTCACATGTGCTACTACGTGCCTTGTCGGCTGCCGCTTGATTATGGGGCAAAGGTGCTTGATCATGCTTTTCGTTGTCGCGGTGGGCGTGCAAGGGGGGGATAGGTCAGGCCATGCAAATCACTGTGTTTCTGCTGTGAGTGAGTCACAGCGCACCATTTTTTGGTCAAAATGCGCCGTATAACATGTTTGGTTACACCGTACTTATGTGTACATGTATGTATGTGTACTTCTCAAATACTTCGAAGTATTATAAATGTATACTACTAGAGTAGTGTGTTGCTTGCTTACGTATTGATATACTTCAGAAGTACTTGAGAAGTACTTCAGGAAGCACTTGCAAGCATTTGTATACCGGTATTGCTTGCTTATACTGCTGCCAATGTGTGACGAGCCTGCCGGTGCCCTGCCAATGTATGCACGTACAGCTGCTGGTTGACTACCACTTCATCCCCAAGAGCAGGCCGGACCAGGCCATCCCCGCAAACCCCTCCATCAGGCCGCACATGGCAGACTACGTTGTCGAGGTGGGTCGTCACCGCATCAACACTGTCAGTGTGCATGCTTCTTGTTCTGCCAAATTGGGGCCTGGGCGTTCCAGGGTTTTGAAAGCCACACCAGGGACGCTACCAAGCGCCTCATATGATGCCCTCCCTACGTTACCATGGTGGGGGTGTCACCGCATGAGCACGGTCAGTGTGCATGCTTCTTGTTCTGCCAGGGTGGGCCCCGAGAGGCCTTTGATGCAGGGGCTCGAAAGCCACGCTGAAAGGATGCCCTCCCTACTTGGCCATGGTGGGGGTGTCACCACATGAACACTATGAGTGAGCATGCTTGTTGTCTGTGCCAGGGTGGGGCCTGGGGGACCCTCGCAAGCCACAATCAAGCACCAGAGGGTCAACCGAGCGTGTGGGCGGAACACCCTTTACCATAATGACTAGAGAGTGTGGAGGAGACAGCTGTATCATGTGTACTCTGTCAAGCTGCATGTGAAGCAGTCACAACTGTCTGCGCATGAGTAGAATCAAGATGCGGGTAGTGGCACTTGGCTGCCCCTGCTGCATGGTTGAGATGGGGGGTGGCGGGCTGCTAGGGATTGCGCGAAACACCTACCTACAGCTCTCCTGAGGAGGACAGCGTCATCATTTTTGGTTGGTGTGCCGTCATGCTCCAAGCGGCCGTCCATTCCGCCCCGTGCATGGTTGCCACGGGCAGTGACCGCTGCATTCTGGTGCAATGCCAAACATAATGTTTTTCCCCTGGCATGCACAAGCCAGCCTGCTGCTGCTGGCGTTGCGGGAACCACCGCGCTTGATGGCCTTTCGTTGACACTGGTGGTATTGCATGCACAGCACTGGCGGTGCATGCTGGCCTCGCCTTTTGCTGCGTATTTGTGTCAGTATTTAGTACGCCTGCTAGCTGTTCCTCTTATCTGCGGCGCCCGCCCGCTGCGTGTTGCTTACTTACCTCGACGTGTGCTGTGTGCTTCTCATGCCTGCTGGGTGTTGCCTAGGTGACGCCGCTGGGCCTGCGCAACCTGCGCCTCAAGGGCCTCAGCATGCTAACCAAGCCATTCATACAGTTCAAGGTGAGCGGCAGCAGCAGCAGCGGCGGTAGCAGCAGCGGCAACAGCGGTGACACACACACACGCACCTCTGCCTCCATCTTGCATTCGTGTTGGAAGCAGGGCTCCCCCCAGCCCGTACTTGCGTGCGACAAACACTCTGCTGGTGGCGTGCGTGTACACACCCCTGCCACAGGACACACAGACGAGCATGTCTGTGTGCACTTACACCAGCAGCTACTGCCGCAAGCATCGCTTGCATGGCAGCCGGATTGCCCCCATTCCCCCTGCAACGCGCTGTTGCACTAATTTGCCCGCTTGATCTGTGCCACCGATGACCGCTGCGAACACCGCCTGTCGGTATGCGGCAGCTGGGTGACTCATCCATCTACCAGACACAGGCCAGCAACCGCCCCGATGCGCACAACCCCAACTTCCTCACGGAGCCCATCCGCATCCGCTGCAAGATGCCCAGGGTGGGTGCAGCGGAATACACATACACTTCCAAGTATATACTTTGGAGTATGCTTCTTGGTCGTATGTGTATATCACGGCCCGGGTGACGATTGAAGCCAACACCACGCGCCCCCCTCCAACCGAGTTGCATGTGGAAATATCCCCAAACTTCCTCACGGAGCTTATCCTCATTTGCTGCAAGATGCCCAGGGTGGGTGCAACGGAGTGTAAACATACTTCGAGTATACTGAGTTTTATGCGTCTGAAGTAGTATATACATGTATGTATCACGACCCGGGTACCGATTGAAGCCCACGCGACACCCTCCCCCCCTCCTACCGATTTGCATTTCAGGTGCGCCGATGTGTATGTCACAATGTGCCGATTCGCATGTTAACATGTGCCCCCACAGTTCACCAACCATACAATCAAGGGCATGCCTTCCATGTTTTCACCACATCACACGCCACTAAACCCCACAATCACTCTGTTTTGTTGAACGCCGCGTGCGCATGGACGCACGCTCACTATTGCTGCTATACTGTCGCTGCCACCGCTGCCCTGCTGCTGCTGGTCCTATTGCTGCCCTCCTGCTGCTGGTACTCTTGCCACTGCCCTGCTGCTGCTACTCCTGCCACTGCCCTGCTGCTGCTGCTCCTGGTCCTGCTGGTGCCCCGCTGCTGCTGCTGCTGCCGCCTCCGCCCTGCTGCTGCTGCTGCTTCCGCCTCCGCCCTGCTGCTGCTTCTGCTGCTGCTGCTGCTGCCGCCCTGCTGCTGCTGCCCTGCTGCTGCTGCCGCCCTGCTGCCGTCCTACTGCCGCCACGACCATTGCTGCCACCATGGCCGCCGCTGCTGGTGCCGCAGAACCCCAAGTTTGCGGCATACCTCAACATCAATGTGCTGGACAGGTGTGTACGCCCGCCGCGCGCCTGCACACACACGCCTGCCGGCCAACAGCTTCAGCGACATCGCACAGCTTCAACGCTTGGTTGCAGCAGCTGAGCAGCACCCATGCCTCCCTGGCGCGCCCTTCTTCACACTTGTTGGCAATCGCACGGCGGAGCTGCTAGCTCCCCCGCATTGGCTGCACCCCCCCGGCATGAGTGCGCAACCGACGGTGCATGCCACGCTTTGGTTCCCGGCGCAGCGGTCAAATACTTCAAAAGTAGATGGCTGGAGCTGCAGGCTGACGGCGACGCCCGTGTCCTTTTGCAGGCGCTTGGGTGGGCTGTCGACGCCCCTCCTGGGCACGGCCTCCATCGCTCTGCGCGACAAGATCAGGGGGCACAGCAGATACAGGTATGCGCAAAAGAAAGGGGTTGGCCCCTTGGTGGCCATGTCACCGCTGGCTCTACCTCATCGGTTCACCACTGTGGTTGTAAGAACACAGGGGAAGAGCCGAAGGCTGAGCAGGTTTTGGGAGCCCCACGGGGGCGCGCGTGCACCAGTGCTCACTCCCAATGGCTGCGACCTCCGGCTGCGAACGTGGCGTGCCTTTGTGGGTGCTGGTGCTTAGCACGGCCAACAAGATCTAAAATGGCATCCGGGCTCTGCCCTGCTGCTCCCCTGCCACACGCCGACCTGCTGCGCTGGTAACAACAACCCTGCACAGGCCTCCAGGCGGCTTCCCCTTTGCAGGCGCCAAGGACAGTAACCCCTTTCTGGACGCGGCAGAAGGCCTGGTGCTGCTCAACCAAACGGTGAGAGCGACCGCCGTGGCATGCTTGCTTGGTCCACGCCAGCGTTGAAGCATTGCCTGCATCGAAGTAGGTCTTTGGGTTTTCCGCGGCGAGTGCGGTTGCAAAGGTGAAAGTGAAGGAGGTCGAGGGAAGGGCACCAGCAGGAGCGAGGCCTACGACTGTATTCAACGCTCAGGGAGACTGACAGTACTGCGTTGACAGGCTCACAGCTCTTTCTTGGTACATGAGAGGGGGCACATGGCCGCTCTTACCTGGCGTGTTCTGTCTCCGAGTTGACGGGCCGTGCCGCCTGTGGCGACCACGCCAGGCATGCCTGCATGCAGGCATGCAGCCTGCTATCCAGCAGCTGGCTGTTTAGGTAAACACTGCGAAGTAGTACTCGAGCGCATGCATGTCTTTTGTGCAGCCGTGGTTATGTGCTTCTCAGAGCTCCAGCCCAGCACTGCACGCCTTTGCTCTGCCACTGGCCAAAGCGGCGCATGCCTGTCTCAGCAGCGCTGGCGTACACCAGCAGCTGCGTAGCGCCGCAGCCTGCTGTGCTGCCTGCAGCGCAGGCGCGACTGCCAGTCACAGTACCGCGATGTGTGGCGCCTGGCACGCACACTGCGCCAGCAGTGTGTTGTGCAGCAGCAGGCGGGACGGGTGCTGCACTGCCGGTTGTGCACCACTGGCACGACTGCCAGTCACAGTACCGCGCTGTGGTGGCATGCGGCACCCACACCACACGCCAGCATTGTGTTGTTGTTTGACACCAGGAGAATGCACTTGCACTGCCGGTCGTGCACTGCCAGTAGCTGCGGCTGCAGCGCCTGCAGCGCAGACGCGGCTGCCAAGCACAGTACCACGCTGTGTGCACACCTTGCCCACACCGCACGCCAGCAGTGCCTTGTGTGACACGCGGGGAATGCGCGCCGCTCTGCCGCGCGTGCACCCTTCCCACAGGCGTACACCAACCCCTACGCGGGCGCCCTCTCCTCCGTCACCGGCTACCAGTCTGACTCCTCTTCTGCCAGGGGCAAGCCAGGCATGGTGAGAACAACGCCGCTGCCATGCTTGCCCGCACCAGCTGCCCTCGCACTGGGACTGTGACTCGCGCTGTGTAGTGCTGAAGGAGGGGGGCGCGAGGAGCACGGCCGCGCACATTGTCCAGCTGACATATGGCTTCCAGTGCATGTGGTAGGAGCAGCGATCAGCTCCAGCTGCCTACACCGCGGCGCTGCTGCCTTGCTCATGGTTATGCTGCAGCTGTCAAGTGCATATCACACACATGGGGCGAAATGCCTGTCCCCTCCCCCAGGCAATGGCAACTCAGTGCCCCCATGCCCTCAGCCGCCTTGCAACAGCAACTTTGACACTCGCCATGCTTTCTGGTAATACCATGATGTAGCTGCAACCCGCCCCCTGGAGTGGCACCCGGACTACATGCCCCCACCCCCCTTTCCCCCCTGTCACGCGCCATAATGCAGCTAAGTTGGGCAGCGGTTGGCGGCGGGGCGGCGGAGGCCCTGGGTTCCCTGGAGGCTGGCGCTGGCGCAGCTGTAGGCGCAGCGTTTGGCGCAGGGTTCAGGGGGGCACGCGATTCCAGCTCTGTGAATGAAGCGCCGGCGGTGGTAGGGGCGGACGGGGCCCCCCGACACAGCTCTAGCTGGATCGAGGTCGGCGACGTCGACTTCAAGCACGAGACGGACGTGAGTGCATGATCATGATTTGTGTTCATGATCATGATTTTGGTGTTCTTGCGTGTTTCATTCATGCTGCGTGAATCGAGGCCGGCGACGCCGACATTAAGCGCAAAACGGACGTGAGTGCATGATCATGATTTGTGTTCATGATCATGATTTGTGTTCATGCGTGGTCATCCACGTTGCGTGAGTCGAGGCTGGCGACATGGATGCGCAGCCCGAGACGGGACGTGAGCGCTGTGGTGTAGCGGGCGAGCGTGATCATGATTTGTGTTGATGGGTGATCATCATGCCGTTTGGATTTGGGTTCACGTCACGCACGGGACAGGCACGACTGCGGCCAGACAGCGCTGGGGCGGGCGCCATGTGCACGCGTGATCATAGTCTATGTTACAGGCGTGACCATTCATCGGCATGGCTCACCATCACGCTTACGGGGTATGCCAGGCGCGCCTTACTCCATGCACAGTCACATGCAGTGCACTCGTGCGAGCGTGGTCATGATCTGGTGTCAGCGCGTGATCATTCGTGTTGGTGCGCTGCGGTTCATGCCAAGCGCGGAACAGAAGCGACTGCGGAGGACCATGAAACGGAGTTGGCGGCGTGCACGGGCCATGGTTTTACTTTGTGGGCCCACATGCCGTCATGTTGCTTGCCGCATGAGGCAGTGCGGCATGACGCATGCAACCCGCACCCTGGCACTGCCTTACATAGCCCTGCTGGTGCCCCTGCTGCTGCTGCTGCCGCTGCTGCTGCTGCTGCTACCGCTGCTGCTGGTGCCGCTGCTGCTGCTGCCGCCGCTGCTGCTGCTGTCGCTGCTGCGGCTGCCACCGCTGCTACCACTGCTGCTACCGCTGCTGCTGGTGCCGCTGCTGGCACTGCTGCTGCTGGTGCTGCCGCCGCCGCTGCTGCTGCCACATCACTGCTGCGGCTGCTGCTGCTGCTTCTGCCTTTTACTGCTGCTGGTGCTGCTGCTGGTGCTGCTGCTGGTACTGAGCACGCCGCTGCGCAGTACCTGGTTGGGCGGCTGCAGCTGGAGGAGGAGCTGGAGTGGTACCTTCAGTTCACGCCCTTTGAGGAGTACAATGTCTTCAGGGGTGCGCTGCACCACGACTACTTTGAGACCTTCCAGAGGATTGGCTCTTTCAAGGTACTTACTTCAACTTGTACTTGAAGTTGAACTAGAGATGAGACAGGGCTCACAAGTACTGATGCGTCATTTAGTATACACTGTAGTCTTGCGCTCCACAACACGGCATATCTGGCGTATAGTTCATAAGTACTTACAGCACCTACTACAGTAAAATGCATGTCATTGCTTCCTTTCATGTACCTCAACTCCTGTAGCAATTTTGCAGGGCAGGGCGCATGAAGTATTGACACATCGCACAGCAAACCGCATATTCTTGTGCCCTAAAACGCGCTGCATGTGGTGTACAGATGCTACATATACATACATGTCCTTACAAAGCCATTGAGTACCACATGATTCAGTTATACCCAGCCATCAAGGACAGTGACCGGCGCGTGTATGTTTGGGGGCTATCTGGTGCCCGGTGGGCAAATCACCCCACGGGCTTCCGCCTGGCATTTTGCCCCAGCCGCGGCAGTATCTGGGCTTTAAAAACAACCTTTAAGTTTCTTTCACTTACTGTCGTGTGAACATGTATACTTCAAGAAGTGTAATTACATGTAATAGTACCGGTGCATATATAGTAGTGTACAGTACCTACACGAAAGTACACAACACGACGCCACTTCCATCACTTTATAGAGTCCAATGCTTCGAAGTTCAAGTTTTTTTCTGGCGTTGCTACTGACTTCAACAAGGGTTTCTTTCTGGCATGGCTACCATCTTCAACTGCTAACTTCAGGTGACAGTGCGTGTGCACGTGTTTTCCCTTTGCGCCACACGCTGATATGTATTCCCAGCTTGGGCGAAAGTACACCAACAACTTGAAGTACATATCTAGTGCTGGCAAAAATCGTATTTTGGGTTTTGGAATACGTATTTTCGTACGTATTTTTGCCGTATTTACGTATATACCCCGTACTTTGCCGTACTTGGTAAAGGCAAATC
>JAULBY010019588.1:0-19270 GCA_032358315.1 Ophiocytium majus | reverse complement strand
CCCCCCCCCCCCCCCCCTCCCCCCCCCTCCGGCTGAGTGCACACCAAACTTGAAGTTGCACGTCAGGTCCAGTCTGCGCTTCTGGCAGCGGCAGCGGGGGCTGCATCAGACGCGCGTGCGCCCAGCGGTCACAAAGAGCCGACACATAATATGACACTAGGCGCATGGGGTGACGGCAGCGGTGTGGCGCCGACTGTTCCACGGGGTGGCAGGGGGGAGGGGGGGGCCCGCCCCCGTGGCACAGTCACGGCTGCCGCCACGCCATGCCGTGTTGTGCAGCCCCCTGCCGGGGGGGCGCATACTTCGCAGTACATTGTTTGTGGTACCGGCAGCCCTGCGCGCCGGCGCAGCGAAGCGTGAGAAAAACATCAACTGCGGTCCTGCCTGAAACTTCAAGTTCTAGCTGCGTACCAACGTGTGCGGCTGCGCGTGGCCTTGTTGTATCTGCTTGCTCTGTGCTGAGCTGCTGGTGGAGGTGAGGCGGGCTTGTGTCTCACTCTCACGCGAGGGCACACACCGCCAAGCACGGAAAACGGTTGTGTTTGCAAACAATCAACCGCGGTAGCACCATGCGGCGGCCCTTGCTCAGCAGCAGCTGGTGCTGTCACGCCATGGCAGGCTCAGCCAAAGTTTGTGTACTAGTCAAAGAGACATGAGGGCATGTGCGTACCGGTACAAACTTTGGTTGGGCGGGTAGGGCGCGCTCAGCAGCGACATGTGCTTGTACGCTTCGAGGGCAGTCACAGCGCCAGGTGCCGCCGCCGGTATGGTGGAGGGCCAGTCCTCAATAACCAGGTCCGATATGCTGCGCTGGAGCACAACTGACAGCAGTTGAAGTTGCAGATGGCGGAGGGCCAGTCCAATTGAAGTTGTAGATTTTTTTAGCCAAAGTGTATATGAGCCACAGAGACTTGAACTTGCAGTGTTGCAACTTCAAGTGTTGCAACTTCAACACTTTAATTTCGAGGGCAGCCACAGCGCCAGGTGCCGCCGCCGGGACAGTGTGCCGGAGTTGTGAACATCAGTCTGCCCTTGGCAGCACATGCGGCCAACTTCAACAACTGCACAGTTGAAGTTCAGGCCTCACCATATGGACGCCATGCCCAGGAGAAAGGAGAGGCCCAGCGCCAGTAGCAGCAGGCGGCATCGGGCAAATAAGCCTCGGTGGCAATTGTGCTCTGCAGCAGCCTTAGCCCCCAAGGGGAACTGACCGGCACGTGTCAGGTTCAGGCTACTTCAGAAGTTCTTGGCGCTCCCTGGTGTGTGGGGGGAGCATGGTGTTCCGGGAGCTGGGGGGTGGGAGCAGGTCCCTTGGGACATGGGCTTTTTCGCTACCTGTCTGATTTTCTCGCCCCGTGTCCAAAGGGCTTTCCGCGCCCTAAGCGGAGTCTAATGAGAGTACTTGCTTTTGACCAGGTGTGCAAGTCAGTCACTCCACGGGCTTTGGCCTGGCTGTCTGCAGCAGTCACAGCAGTAACTGCGCTGGCAACCTTGTACTTGCAAGTAGGTTTCTTTTGCATTCATGAACAGGGTTGCCGGAATCGTTTTTTTTTTAATTAGTCGTAATTTGTAGCGAAATTTCGCCGTAACCTTATAATACTTGCGACATCTCCCATAATGTTTTGTGCTCAGCACGGTAGGGCCATTACAGACGCCAAGGCATCGTAGGCTGCCGTACGCATCCGCAGCGGGTATGCAGGCAATATCGTTGACCGTAATGTCCCGAAATTACGATACGGGCAACCCTTCTCATGAACGAAGATGGCTTCGCATGTATGGTGCCCCCAGCAGCGCATTGAAAGACTCAAAGCATGGCCTTGCTAAGGTATCGGTAGTCATCCGGCACAGGAGTGGCCGCAGTCGTGTCCAGTCGGCGCCCACCACAAAAATACCATTTATATTGCTATTCCTGCATGTTCATCGTCTTCATGCTCATGTGTTCATATTCATTTGTTCTTTGTCAGGGAGGGGCACCGTGGGCCGTGGCCGCACTTCAGCAGTCGCCACCAGCTGCAGCAGCAGCGTTCCAACCTCGCCGTTTCTGCATCAACTTGTGCAGCAGCAGCACCTTGCACTAATTACGGCAGCCACTGCACCGGCTGTGTGTGTGCTGGCACATACTTGGCTTGGCAGGTGCTGACGGACTGCTGCTGCGGTTGAGGTGCACGTCAAGGACCCGTTTTTGCCTGCGAAAGCGTCTACATGCCCGGAGGCGCAAACGTGCTCAGCCAGAGGCAGCAGCGCGTCGCTGCACCGCGCTCGCTCTCGTGGCTGCAGGCCCCCAGGGACGCACGCCACCAGGGCACGCACGGGAAGGCTGCACAGTAGAAGCCCCGCCCACACCCGTTCATCGGCTGCTGCCCAACCGCCGGACACTGCCGCAAGACACCACACACAGCAAGTCGCTGCCAGGCGCCACCGCTGGCGCGCGCAAGCATCGGCCGCCGCCAACTCACTGCACTCACGATCAGCCAGCCCCCAAAGGGGCCGATCTGGTGCCCAGCGCGCTCGCGCACCGGCGTGATGGGTAGTGATGGGTCACAGCCTATAACATTCTTTTTCCGTCATGCAAAATACGGCCTGTTTCTACGCCCAAAAGCGCCATATACGGCGTATTTGCCGTACAAGTACGTTCATCTGTATACGTTATACGGCGTATTTACATACGTTATGCGGCGTGTCATGCGAAGTATATACGCTGTGCCCCATCACTAGTGATGGGGCACCAGCAAGACTGGATGAAGCGCGCCGGCGTGCCGTCAGACTCGCGCGGGCGGTCCAGCGGATCCACCGCCGCCGCCAGCGACGTGTAGCAGCCTGTGACATGCTCTGGGCCCGGTTTCCATGTTCATTTTCATGTGTTCATTTTCATGATCACTTGTTCATTTTTCATGATCATGTGTTCATCCGCTGCGCAGGCTGTGACGTGCGCTGGACGTGGTAGGCACTGGCTACGCCGTAAACCGTCGCCACAAAGTGGTGAGCAGTCTTGCCATTCCAGCACCAGCGTATACAGAAGCAGCCCAGCCCACCCCCCAGTGCCCGGCAGTTTGCCACATGCGTGAGCGACAACGACGGGCATTTAGTGTCTGCTGCTGCTGCGCGTGCATCAGCTCGCGCCACGCTGATGTTCCTGATGAGCGCCGTGACACTACTACGTAGTAGTTGAAGTACGCTGTGACCCATCACTACTTATGCAGCAGCCGTACCTTGCACTGACAACACCAGCAGCCACCGCAACGGCTGTGTACGCGCGGCCACTTATTGGGCTTTCTAGGTGCGGACACATTGCTGCTGCTGCTGCGTGCGCACCAGTTCGCGGGCTGCTGTTCCTGATGAGCACTTGAGCACTGTTGGCGTGCAGAGGACACACCGCTGCTGCTCCCGGGATGGTGCCTGTGGCCACCGGCAGCATACACGTGTTGCACGGTTTCACAAGCGCGCGCCAGGGCATAACGAACTAGCATGTAAAACATGTACACTGCACCCGTCATGTTGTCGTTCGTGTGCTAACGCCGCGACCCATCCCATGCCCATGGTGGGTGGTGCCGGTGTGCCCTACCAGGGTTGCCTATGGCTACTGGCAGCATGCACATGTTGTACGATTCCTAAGCGCGCCAGCGCACCACGAGGTTGACAAGTCTACACTGCGCCATTCATAATCGTGTTCGTGTGGTAACGGCATGACTCATCCCTGTGCCCATGGCGCACTGCATCGTCACAACAAATACTACAAGTACTTCTGAAGTGTGTAGTGGGCGCATGCCTGGGGGGTGTGAGGAGCTGTGCTACATCGGCTTACGAGGATTGTGCGCTGCATAACCATGCGGCAGCCCTTAGTGCAGTGTCAGCTGTGAGCGAGTGCTATGCACCTGTCATGCCTGGTTATCCTGGGGCACAACTGTTCTCGCTTCCACTCACGGGGTTTGCAAGTACCTCTACACATGTTTCTCAGTACATCTACAGCATGTACATCCAAAGAAGGGGCTAGGGGACTGCAGCTCCCCATTTAGCAGCCCCAACAATGTAGTTTCAGCAGTCCTGATGCTTTCATCACTACAGCACAACCTCTGAACCCTCACTTGACTGCCTGGAGGCATGCAGCACACCTTGACTGTGTATGTTCAGCATAGCACTACCGGCAAAGCAACATTGCGCACACCCAACAGCGCAGCAGTCAGCAGGGGTACCAGCGAGCCTTGCAGCCATGTACGCGCAGAATAAGCTGCACGGGCGTAGTCATGCCTAGCACCGTGCCCCCCCGGGTCAGCCGCGGTCACTGACTCAGCCCTGGAGGGGGGTTGTGTGCCTTCACACGACACCTCGCTACCCCTCAACAGTGCAGCGTGTGTGAGCTGTAGAAAACGAGCGCACGATGTCCGCAAGCGCCAGCGCCCGCCCCACTGGAGGCACGGAAAGCATACACCTCAAGAGACGCTTACTCCGAGTGGTGAGGGGGGCTGTGTGTGTGTGCCCCAAGGTGGTGGGTGGTGGCTGCTTTGCACACGAGGGTTTACAGTGCAGCGCAACCCGGCAGCCACTTCTTGAAAGGCGGTAGGTAAGAGCGTACCTGCGCGCGCCTTCTAGCTGCAGCCGTGTGCGGTCCGCGGTGTAGCGCGCTTGCGACCAGCCTCGGCAATGGTCCGCGCGACTCCCGCCGCCGCCAGCCAGCCCTGGGAGCGCAGGCTCGCCTCTTCCCACCATCTCTCCCCCACCCAAAGCGCCCGTATTGAAAAGGCCGTACTGGACGCAGAGTGAGCGAGCGCGAGTTCCCGTCGCGTGGCGCGCGTGCCAGCGACACTGGTGAACCCCTGTGGTGCAGCAGTGTCAACAACACAGCCTAGGCAGCCTGCGGGGCACCATGACGGCGGGTCTCATTGCATGGGCTGCTGCGTTCTTACGCCGCTGCTTCAGCCGCACCTCAATGTGCGCAGCAGCAGCTGGCATGTGTGCAGCAGGAGCGGAACTGTCGAAGCCAGTTTGCCTTGTGTGGCAGTTGCTGCCTGCACAGCCTGGCTCATGGCAGTGTGAGGGCTAGCTGGCAGCCTGGGCGCCGCCATGGCGGGCGGCAGGCGGACGCAGCAGCGGGTGAGGTGGCGGGGGCAACGGTGACGTCCTCGTCCTCGCGACCGCTGCTGGCAACGCCTCTCTCGCGACCACAAGAAAGGGCTCGGCTCACGAGGGTTGAGATCAGGAACATGAAACAAGTTGGAGATGCTGCTTCGCACGCAGCGAGTCGCCAACGACACACCCTGGCGACGCCTGGCATGGCGGCGCAGCGCAGCGCTTCGCGTTTCACCAGCATCACCACCAGCAAGGGCTTTCTTCTGGGAAGGGCTTTGCAGCGGCAATGAGGTCAGACGCTGCTCGCACCAGCAAGGAAGCACCAACAGCAGCAGCTCAGCGGCATCAATCTACACAGCTCTCGGCCTTGGTGACTGTAGACACATGGCGGCAGCAGCGGCAGGGCGCTGCGAGAGCACATGGCGCCTCAGAGCTTCGTGCACACACACTTCGCTTCAACCCCTGCGTCACCCCCCACTCGAGCGGTGCGAACAGTCTTCAGAGAGCGAGCGGTTCTTCGGCGTTCCCGATTGCTGCACACACAAGAGGCAGGGCAACAACAGCAGGTGCGTGTGCGAGCACACAGCATATATACGCAGAGCAGTGAGAGAGGTGAAGGCCTGCAGCACAGCGCAGCGGACCTTGCCTGCAGCGGGCGTGCTGCCAGCAGCAGCTGTGGCGTCGTGCTTTCTACGGACAGCCAGGGGGGGGCACAAGCGTGCTGTTGCACTCGTCCCGCTTTGCGTACAGTGGTGGTTTGGTTTCTGAAGTGAGTGGTCGGAGCGACGCCGGCGCTGACGACGGGCGGCTGGCGCTCACTGGTGAGTCGCACCGCTCTGCCCCCGCCCCCCCCTCTCCGTAACCCTGCTGCGCCCCTGGGCTCGGGTGCCTGTAGCATCCCCTCTCCCCTTCTCAGAGGCTGCTGCCGCTGCCGAAACACTTCATGAGCGACAGACAGCAACAACAGCAGCGCGTCGTGGCGGCCCTGGGCGGCACCGTAGGCGGCCAGGCATCCTCGCAGGCTGAGGCAGCAGCCAGTGCCCTCGCCTGCAAGTGCACCTGTGGCATGGCAGGGCTTCAGACGCGCTGCTGGGGTCCACTTGCTCGTCGCTGAACGTGCAGAAAAGCTCGTTTTTGCTGATCCCAGTGACCGCAGCTCTTGTGTTCTACATTCATGCTCTTTCACGCACAGCCCCCCTTGCTTGAGGCATGTGGCAAGCAGCTGGCACTGTTTTGCAGCAGCAGAGTGCCTTCTACGAGTGCAATTGCGCAACACATACTTGGAAGTATGTCTTTGTGCATGCCCCTGCAGCACCACCTTGGCATGCACCCAACACCCAACAGCACACTCACCGCCTTATCCCTCACTCGCAAGTACTGAACTTCAATGACAACGCCGCTGCCATGCTTGCTGTCTCGCTGCTCTTTTCGCCCCCAGGGAGCACATCAGGGCTGCACCAAGTGCTGCTGCTGCTGCAGTGGCACCACCAGGCGAGGTATACTCTAGCGCGACATGAGGGTGCTTTGCCTGCTCGCGGTGGCATGTGCGCTGCTGAAGGCGTGCGGGGGGGCGCTCAGCCTGCAAGCTGCACCTGCGACCGGTACGTGCCCAACCGGTCTGTGTCTACCCACACACTGCTTGCTCAAGTAGGGTGGCGCACAGGTGCAGCATGCCCTGTGAATCATCGCCTGACACTGCGACACAGCAGCTGCTATGCCAGGAACCATGTGTACGCTGCCCAACTGGTGTGTGCGCGCGGTGACCTACGCTGAGTATTCTCACCCGGTTCTGCTCCTCTGGTCGCCCCCGCCACACCTCCTTGACCGCTACACCGCAGACGCCGTGGTGGCGGTTGATGCTGGGCGTGAGGGCAACAGGCAAGTCACCTCTTTTTTTCTTTGCCATGCTTGCCGAGAGCCAATTCTCATGCCGCCGCACTGCGCATTAGGCAGTGCTTTTCGTGCCCAAGCACCTGTGTGCGCTCCTACAGAGCATGTCTGATGGCGGTGCTGCTTTGCTACAGCTTATGGAGGGGATAACCCCTGGCAGCTCCGGTTAAAACCCTGCGGTGTTGCCATGTGCCTCTCACTGACCTCTTATAAACCCTTGCACATGGCACAGGTGAACAGCAGCCATGTTATGACACCATGGTCTTGCCTCCATTCATCCAAACATTGTCACACGTCTAATGGCTGCCACTGGTGCTGCCGCTGCCACCACGGTTGCTGCAGCTCCTGCCCGCCGCATGCTATCAGCTGGCTGCACACTGCCAACTCGACAGCCACTGAGGTGCCCATCAGCCCGGCGCCGCACACGAATGACGGTCTCAACAAGGGCATGGAGGCCCAGCACACCGCGGTGTTCGAGCCGCTGACGGCCCATCTTTTCCAAAGACAGGCGGTGCCAGCGGCGGCTGCGGAAGGTGCGGTACCCCCCGCCTGTGCACCACTGACTGGCACAAGCTCTTACACTGTTCGGCACGTGTATGCTGGAGCGTTCGCTGTGCATGTATTACAGGCAGTGGCAGCCAGCGTGTGTGTGTTTGAAGTGGCAGCAGCCTGTAGGGTTGTGTGTGATGTGCCCAGCAGCAACGGCTGAAAGTCACATGCCTAGTGGCAGGAGTTGTGTGTATTCCGCCAAAAGCTTGGGTACATGCCTCTGTGTAGCGCCTGCGGCACACCTGTTCAGGAGGTGCAGGCCATGGCTCGGCGCTGTTGAGGTGCTTTGGCCCCCCATGGCACACTTGGTGTCACACCATGGGATTGTTGCAGTGAAGGTGGCCGCTGCAGTGTGGAGGCAGCCACCGTCGCGTGCCAAGCTAGTGCGCCGTGCTGCATAGCATGCGTTGCCCCCATGGATGGCGCCCATGTGACACATGCACATGCTGGCCACAGCACGCCTTTGCTTTGGTTTAACAACTCTCTGCATGGCACATGCCCGCCTCCACCACCACTTACCACACAAACCGTGACTGCTGCTGCTGGTGTCTGTGCAGGCACAGTGCTTGCGGCGCCTCAGCAGCACCAACCGGTTGTGGTGGCATCTGGCAAGCCTGCTGGTGGTGGAGGGGACGCTGACAATGCACACAAGGCTGACCACACGTCCATGCCAGTGAACAGGTGCGCCACACACACACATGCATGGCAGCTTGTGTGGGGTGTGCATGCCCCGTCCGTCCCCCCCCCAACGCTGCTACATTGCTGCATCTGCCACCTTCAGTTCAAGTTGAAGTAGTACAATGAAGCAGGCCAGGAGTTCATGTCTGGAAAAGCAGGAGCACTTCCTGCTGCCTTGTGGTATTGGCACGCCGCACATGCTCCGACACGGCAGGCCAAGCAATTGGGAGTGGGGTGTCAGCTTCTTTTGGTTGTGCTTAGGTGCCATTGCAGTTCATGATGTCGGGTCCCACCCTTATACCACTGCCATGTGCGCGACTGTGACCTCTAGTATGCCTAACGCTATATTTGAGTAAGTCAGCACTGTAACATGTTGTAGGTTTGAAGTAGTAAGCACGTGCCAAGCCACCCCCCAGCACTAACTTCCTGGTGGTGGCGGCAGCAACGGCGGCGCATTGCAGAGCTCTGCATGCTGCCGCCTGAGAGGCCAAACCTGCACCCCGACTCAGGAAACACACACAAGTTTGCCTAGCACCGCCCCTGACACCTCGCTGATGCCACCGCCACTGCAGTAGCATTGGCGGCCTGATGCTACTGCCACTGCTCGCCGCAGCTGCCGCCCACACTGCCACTGAACGTGTGCAACCACTATGCCTGTGCTGCACGTGTTGTCGCTGGCGGTGCTGGCAGCCGTGTGATCACACCCGAGAAGCAGCTGTGGAGCAATGAGTTCGCGCAGAAAGGTGGAGAGATACCTACTGCATCAACAACCAAGGCCGCTTCCACGCATCCCTACCCATTTTCTTCTACTGATGGCGGCACACCGGTGGTGCCAAAGGTGCGTCTATGTCGGCGTGCCATTATACTTTCATGTGGATACGTACAGACGGACATCGCACACTTGGCATGCCTTCCCTGGGTGTTACGATAGCTCGTGTGGGGCATGCTGTCATGCTATGGTGTGCTGTGGCAGTTGCATTCGCACCATCTGCGGCTGCAAGTGCTGCTTGCGCGCAAAGTTGTTGTGCCGGCTGTCTTGTCCCAGCTTCGCACAGTACCTGCATGTGCTGCAGTGGGCGTCCTGGCTGGAGCTCTGGACGAGGCAGTGGTCGTCACATGTAGGTGTCACAGTGGTCATGCAACACCCGGTCACTAGTGTTGTGTTGTTGGTCACTGCATGAAGGATGCCCTCCCTGGTGCAATTCCTGCCTCCGCAGGGCACATTGGTTGGCGCTGAACCCCCGGAGGCCGCCCTGGCGTACGCAAGGAGACAGAGAGGTGCGTGTAGCTCCTGCGGCTGCTATGCTCAGTAAATACACTGTATATGCTGATGGGTGCGCACCAGGCTGGCTTGTGCGCCACAGTGTTTTTTGAAATAGTCTGCATGGTGCCTTGTACACTAAGCGGAGCACGCAGGCAAGTGTGCGGGGGCCTGCCTGTGTGTTGTGGTCATGCCCTCGCTTCATGCGCAGGCAAGCCCCTTAGGGCATGGCAAATGCCTTTGCAGCACCCATGGATGCCTGTGCGCGGTGAATGCACACAGGCGCCTCTCTGGTGGCAGCACCACTTGGCACGTGTGCCACATGGATGTGTGAGAGCTTTCCCCATGTCTCGTGCACCCAGACCATGCTAGGCTATGTTGTGCTAACAAACACACACTAACTGCGCTCAACTTCCTGTTCCCTCGCATGGCACCAACAACAACGGCAGCCCGGCACGCAGCCCACCACCTCCTGACAGCGGAACTGCCTGACTACCTGGTCAAAGGTGTGTGAATGTTCATGAATTGATTTCACAAAAAAATCACCCCAATGGATGCTCACGCACGCACATGAATTCGCCCAAGGTTGCCAAGTTGTGCATGTCTGTGACATACTTCTGCTCAGCACAGCAGTGCCTGGTGGCCTGATGCTGGGCTGGTGCACTTGCCTCCCGTGTGTGTGTGGTGAGCAAATGTCACAGCGCTGGCTTGTGTGACACACAGTCCATCATAGCAATATGCTGCACCCCCTGTCATGTTACGCAGCTTACCAGAACTGCACCTGCACCAACCTTGCGTGTGCATTTGCTGCTGCGGCCTTGCCAAGTGTGGAAGTGACACACTGCTGATGCCTGTTGTGTGTGTGGCTGTGTGCCTCTCATTTGCGGCCACTGCAGTGTGCCCGGACCTTCTTCGGAACTCGCGTGAGGTGTACACCCCTCCGTACATCATCACAGGTGGGTGGCATTTCCATGGGGGACCTCAAGTGCCTGTTCACGTGGCCTGTGATGCACTGCCGATGCGGCTTTGTTTCAGGCAGTCATCGGCAGCCAACTGTGCTGAAAATTATGCATGCGTCTGCACCTATGCATGCAGGCTGCCAAGTACTACGGACCTATTTATGTCTGGCACTGCTCGTTGCAGCTGACGACCAGGCAGTGGTAGCACAGCACCACAGCGCATTACGTACGTCTGTGTTTACTTAAACAACCAAGTGTACGATGTGGCCTGGCCACGCACCTTGGCGGACTCCAGCTGTACAGTGTCTTCACAACTGGTGCTTATTGATAATACCCATCATGTACATCTCGCCACCACATGCCTGTGTGATGATTCACACATGGCTCTGTCTCCCGCTCCTGCCCCCCGCAATGCCACCTTGTGCTGTGGCAGGCTGCAAGCTTGCACTGAGCGGCACGCACGAGGCAGATGCACCCGTGCAAGTGGCGGACGCACCGGTGCAATTGGCGGACACACCGGTGCAATTGGCGGATGCACCAGTGCAAGTGGCGGATGCACCGGTGGAAGTGGCGTGGGACGCCTGGTGGGCTTCACTGCATCGCGCGGCCATGCACTTTGCACCGGTGAGAGAGAGCTTGTGGGCTTCCCGTGTATGTGCGGAGGCGGCAGTGCTTGTGTACACACACACACACCGTTGTGCAACCGAGAGGTTGTACAGGTGTTTAATAGAGTATCCTGCACATGGGATTGCTGCTCATGCAGGTTGTGAGGTGCACGGCTTCACGGCCCTAGTCAGTATGTCCGCGTTGCCCATGTTTGCTTGGGACTAAGGGGTGCACAAAAATGTAAATTTGCGGACAATCTACAGTGTATGCATAGTATGTACACGCCATAGTAACGGTTTTTATGGAACAAACGAAGTGACCAACATGTCAACACATGGCGGAAATTGGTGGTGTTCAGTGCTCTTGCACAGGTTGGAAGAGGAGTACTTCAGCTTCTGTCATGTTGAAGAAAATGTGCCAGTAGCATACGGGGTTATTCACCCCTATCCGTGGCTGGCACTACTCCTGTGTGTCGAGCTGACGATGGCTGTTCCTCCACATTAATTTTGTTGCACACTACTGACAGGTCTTGGCCACTTTCCTCACGCTGGGATACACCTACCGCGCGTACACGCACTTCAAGGTGAGCTTGTGCCTATAGTAGTACATGTAGGTATACGCACTTCCTAGCAGCACATGTATGTGAGTCGGGATCCGCAGGTTCAACGGTTGGGTGCAGGGTTTTCAATCCGGCTGATCTCAAAAGTCGAGCCACGCTTGTGCAGAGACGCAAAACACCGATACCTTTTGCCCCCCGGTCTTTCATAGCCGTAAATACCACGAGTCCAGGAGTTACTGGGACCGAACCCTATGGTATGCTTCTATGAATGCTTCTCGGGTATAACGCTATGCACATTGTTCTTCCGAAAGGTGTCATACATGTATTTGACCTTCACCTTCAAGGGCATATGCTGCTGACTTCAACTTCCTCCAACTTGCCAACTTCAACAACTAGTTACAGTTGGTGGCGCGCACTTGTGTGACTGGTTTCAAGGGATGTCTTTGTACACATTTCTGTGCATTCAGCGGCTGGCGCAGGTCGTGCAGTTGCCATAACATGTCTGCACACGTGTCTGGCATCCAGCACGCATGCCTGTGCCAACGCCCTAGAGCAGTTGTGTCAAGTTGACTGACCACCCTAGCACATCAACATGTCCCCCCACGCAGCACCAGCCTGGTATTCCACCTAGTGCTGTGTCCCCTCATCTCAAAACAAGGCAACACTCACGCACCAGGTCACTGAATCACCACTCTTGCCATGTCACCCACCCCTCTGCTCTCCCCCCCCAGGCACGCCTACTCCGTGTACTTCGCAACGCCACAGCAACCACCAGCGAGGCGGCGCTGCGCGCCTGTGATTGCCTGGCCGTTGGCTGCCGCGACACCTGCGCCTGCATCTGCCTCGCTTTAGAGTGGCTGTGGACGAAGCTCTGCGACGCTGCAGTCTGGGCCTGGGAGCTCATGAGGGAACGCCCCACGCCAGCAGCACGCCGCCAGCGGCAGCAGTCCCATCAGGTGATGCACCCGGCTGTCCTGGTTTGAAGCAACGGAGAGTGTGTTTGTGTGGCGCTGCGCGGTACCCGTGGGCATGGTAGCTTTTTCAGCGCCATTGACAAGTTAAGGAGCACCAAAAAAGGTTGCAAAGCATTACACACACTGCTTGCCGTGACTGAGGATTACTAATCTGGTCATAAGCAGTAGCCCCCCCCCCATACACATTGGTCACCCATTGTGGGAGAATTTATGGGCATGCAAAGACCCGTAGGGTGCCCTGCTCATGAGGCTACACACAAACCTGTGAAAGCAGCGCGCTGCTAATGACAAACGCACGCGAACAACTCTACAGCACATCCAGCTCCAAGCAAGCAGGCAGTAAATAGAACCAACAGGTTTGGAGCAGGACAGGAGATGTGCCGCTTGTACTGCCACAGTTCAAACCAGAGCCATGTACGCCACAAAGTTGGCATTCAGAACCATTTGCCCCTGTGCAAGGCAACTGCCACCGCCCTAGAGTTGTTCATCACTGACTGAGTGACCGCCCCCTCTTGTGTGTGGTGTCTCAGATATATGCCATGCAGCAGCAGCCTGCTGTGTCACTATGGCTTGGCTCACAGTACAAAACCCAGGCAACCACTCACACACGCTCACCCGCTTCACCACTCTTGCCGCATGTGTCCCCCCCCCCTCTGCTTCCAGGCACTCGCTGCACTCAGCATCGCCGCTGGCGCCCTCCTACGCGTGCTCAGTACCGGCGCTTCCCTCGCAAGCCACTGCCTGGTCGCACCCGTTCGCCAGCTCCTACTCCTGCTGCACGACACCATGACCTGGCCCGAAAGGCAGTGCTGGGCAGCGCTGGCGTTTCTGTGCACCACCACCTTCTCCCTGCTCAAGGTGCTGGCCGCCGGCTGCTGCCGCCTCCTCCTGGGCTGTGCAAGGTGTGCCGTCGCCGCCCTGCCCCTGTCGCACAGAGTGGCGGCGTGGGCGGCTGCAGCCCTCCGCATGGCGCTGTGCGGCTGCTGCGACGCCTGCTGCGCCGCCTGGTGCCTGCTCTGCTGCCGCCTCCTCCTGGGCTGTGCAAGATGCGCCGTCGCCGCCCTGCTCCTGCTGCACACAGTCGCGGCGTGGGCGGTTGCAGCCCTCTGCGAGGTGCTGCGCGGCTGCTGCGACGCCTGCTGTGCCGCCTGGCGCCTGCTCCGCCGACACGTTCCACTGGCCTGCGAGAGGTGCACCGCCGCCGCCCTGTTCGCGCTTCAGCTTCTGGACACGGTGCCAGCGTGGGCGGCTGCAGCCTTCGACGCGCTGTACTTCTACTGCCGCCTCTGCTGCCAGCTGCTGTGTCCGCGACTGTACAACGCCGCCGGCGATCACTGGCAGCGCGTGTGGGGGGGCTGCCAGCTGCTGTGTCCCCGACTCTACAACGCCGCTGGCAATCACTGGCAGCGCGTGTGGGGGGGGCGCGGCGCCAGCGGCACGCGGCAGCAGCTGCTGCAGCCAGCTGCGTGCGTCACCCTTCCACGAGAGCACAGCACGCCGAGCCGCCGCGCCAGCACCGCCACTGCCTCCCCCACGATGGTGGTGAGGCTCGATGCGGGCAACGGCGGCGGCGGCAGAGGGCTGAGCGCGCCGCCCGCTGTGCGCTACGTGCCGCAAGCCGTGGGCGGGCGAGAGGAGTCGGCAGACAGCCGTCGCAGCAGCAGCGCCAGCTCGGCGGACTCTGTTGACGCCATGCTCGGCAGGCTGGACGAGTGCGAGCGGCAGCAGGGGAGGGTGAGCGCGCTGAGTGCTGCCGACTCGCTGGAGGAGGGACGGGTGTTCATCGCGCGCAGCAGCAGCGTCGGTGCCTCGGCGGGCGGGGGGCGCCTCAGCACCTGCAGCAGCAGGAGCAGCAGCGGCAGGAGCAGCAGCGTCAGCAGCCTGGGGGGGAGATCCAGCGACAGCAGGCACGGAAAGATGAGGTTCAAGGGGCTGGTGCACCTCAGCACGGGCAGCATGAGCAGCAGCGGCGGCAGCACTGCGAGCAGGAGCAGCGCTGGCAGCCTGGGGGGGCGGCCCAGCACGGGCAGCTGCGGCGGTGGCGGCGGCAGCACGGGCAGCAGGAGCAGCCGCGGCGGAAGGCTGTGGGCGCGCCTCAGCATCGAGAGCAAGCGCGGTGTTGACGAGCAGCAGGCGCAGCAGCAGGAGCAGCCGCAGGAGCAGCCAACGCAGCAGCAGCAGCAGGAGCCGCCGCAGCAGCAGCAGCCGCAGCAGGAGCAGCCGAAGCAGGAGCAGGAGGGGGGTGAGGAGGCGCAGCCTGACCCAGCAGAGGAGGAGGAAGACCGCTTCGAGGTGATGCAGGTGAGCTCCAGCCGGGGGATGCAGGGTTTATGTCCATGCCTACATGTGTGTCCCCACACAGTGTGTGGGACTTTGTTTGTGTTAATGGCATACTTGTGCAGTGCGCTCTGCCGCCGCCCACTGCCACATTTTCACATGCCGCAACGCCTGTTACAGCACTGTGACATGCTCCCTCCAATGGACCACCATATAATGCCACACCACACCACCGCCATTGCATGCCCCGGTGCACTTGCTTACTGTCCAGAACCCTCGCGCTGGCAGTGTTCACTGCGCAATGCACCAGCCATGCCGCGGCGGCACCTGTGGCTACCACAATGTCTTCCGCTTGCCAGACTGCCTGTGTCGCAACAGCGCCAGATTGCACTTACTACCCAGCACATCACTCACTCTCCATGGCACACGTGTGTGTGCTGTGTTGCATCTGCGGCTGCCTTGCTTCTGTGCAGCGGCTCGCGGCGAAGGCGGGTGACTTCCCCTTCCCCCTCGTCATGCACCTCTCCAACTTGGTGGGGCACTCCGAGGAGCACCCCTGGCGCAAGTTCTGGATGCCGGTCCCCCTGGAGTACGGCGCCATGTGCTTCATGGCCATGGTCTTTGCTGCCCTCGCACCCATGGCAGCCTTCATCTACGAGGGCTCCGTCGCCCGCACCGACTTCTGCTCCAACAAGCCCCTGCCCAACCTGAACCCCCCCGGCCTGGAGTGGATCCGCTCGATCCCCCATGCCGCGTACCGCTACGCCCTCTGCGGGCAGGCGCGGGCGGAGCTGGCCCGCCTCTTTGAGCACGAGCGCGAGGTGGCCGGCTTCCTCCTGCAGCTGGGGCTCTCGGAGGAGGAATGCGTGCGCCGCCTCAAGTGGCTCGCGGCGGCCATGGTGACTGTGGACGAGGCACTCAAGCCCATGGAGGCGGAGCGGCGGCAGCTGGGCGCACACATAAGTGACGGCCTGTTTGTCAACGTCAACGTGCGGCGGTGCGACATTGTCAGCGGCGGCGATGGCGACGAGTAGAAGTGGGGGCGGGTGCTGCTACTCTGCCCCCCCCCCGATTGTATGTATACAGCAGGGGTGTGCGTTGGTGCACGCCGCGATGGGGGCTGCAGGCGTTACTGCTATCTGGCACCGCGCCCCGTGCCTGGTGTTGATGACTCGTTACGTTTGATTAGACACACACACGCTCTAGGCCCCCCGATTGTATGTACTACTGTAGTACTAGTAGTATACGGCAGGGGTGCGCTTTGGTGCACACCGCGATGGGGGCTGCAGGCGTTACTGCTGTCTGGGCACCGCGCCCCGTGACACCAGGTGTTGATGATTCATTGCGTTTGATTGGACACACACACGCGCGCGTGGAAAAGGCGATTGCTCTCTGTATAGAGTGTCCATACCGTCCGGTTTGCTTCCTACCGTTACCAAGGCGCCAGTTCGCCCATCACACGCGCCCGTTCAGCGCACACCATGGTGTGATTGCGCCTACACATACACCAGCGCTTTATTGTTTTCCAGCCCGTGTAATAATACAAGATGCAGCACGGGGGCTGCGATGTCCGCATACATACCACTGTTGTGCGAGAGTGTCGACACGTGCGCTGTCTGTGTTATGCTCTGTGTGTCTGTCTGTGTGGGAGTCACTGTTATAGCTGCCACCATGGAGCTTTATTTATACTTCTAAGTAAATAAATACTCGCCCATGATGTTATCTACTACTAGTAGTACTACAGTAGTAATAAACTGTAAAACTCCAAAGTACGTTGCAGTACACACTTGAAGTATGGCAAAAGGTAGACACAAGGGGATCCACGCTGCGCTTGTCAAACCATGGGCATCAAAGGCATCAGGGGTGTCGTGCCACGCAGCTTGAGCCCAACGCCAACGCGCTTGCGCTCAGCAGATCATAGTCAAACGGAGCAAGAGCAGCACATGCACAACTTTTGTTGGAGCATGTGAAGGCATGTGTGCTCACGCTAGCCGCACATGCATGTCGGCTGCTTGTTAAGGTCGTGCAAAAATGATCGCCCACCGTCTTTGCCCAAACTCACCTACACTCAACTTCAACTACTTGAAGTAGTTATACTTCAACTTTGTACCACTGCAGGTCTGCGGCTGTAGCCCACTAGTGGTGCTGTACCAACATGCTGGGCTTGCACTAGAGTGCGCAGTGCTGAGCCGTGTCATGACATCAGCTGGCAACAGGCCAGGGCAGCATGCTCGACCATGCCCTGTTGCAGGCACGCATACTATTTGCAAAAGCCTTTCCGCGCCTTAAGCGGAGTTTGTTGCTATTAAAAAGTATAGCCCATGCATGCATGCAGAGCTGGCGCCACGGCGGCAACACCTAAAAACGATGAGCACTACCAGTGCCAGTGTACCATCAACACCGCCAGCCGCCGCATGCGCTGCGCAGGCTGTGACATGCGCTGGGCTTGATTTCATGTCCATGTTCATGTTCATGTGTTCATTTTCCATGATCATTTGTTGAGAAGGAAGAGCCCTGGTGCCTGCAGGGAGCTGGCCTCTCAGGCTGAAAGGCATCCTGGGGGCCAGGCCTGCTCCTGAGCTGACATCAAGCACGCAGCAGGTGCCGGGTCTCCTCCAGACAAGCACACCCAGGCATCAGGAAAGGTGCAAGAACAGACCTGGGCTTGATCAAGGCTCAGCTGCAGGCTTCCATTCCGTAGGCACAGGGTGGGAGAGTGATGGCTGCGGCACAGCTGCTGCAGCCTGGGTACTTGCAGTAGGATGCGCCCCACTGCGGTATACTAGTATATCACAGAAACAGTGTGCTTCCGTGACGTCTCAATGCAACAACTCCTGCCAAATGTGTTCTTGTGGGGTCTAGAGCACTAGAACAACACTCGGTGTACCCCTTGCCACCTGGTAGGTGTAGCACAAACCTGGCGGTGTTCATACCCCTGTCAGGGCAGTCCGCCAGAATTCCACGCCCATGTGTACACTTGCTGCCATGTGCTGCTATACAGCTCTGCTGCTCTTGCGCCCAGGCTATGCCCCTACTGCCTGGCGCCCCTAGCAGTGAGGTGTGCAAGTCCTTAGACAGCACCGCTCTCCTGCACAACACTATACTGTGCAGGCATGTGCATGCTACTGCTGAGCACGTACCCCCCCCCCCAAGTCCTCAACATTGTTCATTTCCATGATCATGTGTTCATCCACTGCGCAGGCTGTGACATGCGCTGGGATTGATTTTCATGTCCATGTTCATGTTCATTTGTTCATTTTCCATGATCATGTGTTCATCCGCGGCGCACGCTGTGACATGCGTAGGCGTTGACCTGTCATAGTACGGGTTAGCACTGCACAACCAAATACGATAAGTACATCCCCAATAAAATTACATTCCCGGTTTTTTCGCTACCTGTCTGATTTTCTGGTCACACGCACCGTGCAAAGGGCTTTCCGCGCCCTAAGCGGAGTTTAATTAGAGCACATCGCCGTACAGGCCATGCCTGCCTCAGCCACGGGGCAGTGTCTGGGCGTAGCAACCATGAAAGTTTCTTCCACGCAGACATGGTGCACTTCTGAAGCACTACTGTAGTACGTGCAGAAGTATGTGTACACACTCCAGTCTGATCCCTTTTTCTGGTCATGCGCACCGTGTGCAAAGGGCTTTCCGCGCCCTAAGCGGAGTTTAATAAAAGTACACACTTCAGATCTACACACATCTAACAGGGCTCCTCTCATAAACTCATTTTGCAACCTCGTCTGTAAAACACCGCAGGTGACGCCAGCAGCGGACGGCAGCGTCACCCTGCAGCCGTTCGACTTTGACTGCCCGCTGGGCAACGAAAACGCGGAGATGGACTGCATCCGCCGCAAGCTCAACTGGAGGAGAGTCACCCCCTGCGGGCAGAGCTGCTACAGCCGCTACTCGCCCTACCCCGACTACTTCTACTACTTTGATGGCGCTGACACCCGCAGCCCCCCCAACCCCATTGCAAAGCTGCAGCAACGGGACCCCAATGGGGTGCGTGGCGCGGCGGTGCTGGTGCGAGCGGAGCCGCCGCGCGCGCGTGACATTACGGTGGGTACGGTGCAACATACCGCCAGACGCCTCAAGTATATGAAAACTCATCTAGGAGCGATAAACTCTAGGTCTTCCCAGCGGTAGGGGCCGTCACCCTGGGCGGACCCGTGCCAGGGGGGTGAACAAAGCAAAGATGGCATATGTTGAAGTACATACTTTGAAATTTGTGAATTCTGTAAGTACTTCCGAAGTACTGCTAGAAGTACTTAGTCTATACTTCAAAGTATAAGTGATATACCTCGAAGTGTCAGTATACCGTAGGCGACGTAGATTGCGCCCCCCCCCCTGATCACTTTTTGGGGGCAATGAGCGCTCTGTTTCAAGGGGGGGGGGGCGTATTCGGCGTACCCCCGCGTAGCACGCACAGGGTGCGTGAGATGCGTCCGTG
>JAULBY010019577.1:0-19272 GCA_032358315.1 Ophiocytium majus | reverse complement strand
CTGTGGTGGCGGCCACAGCGGCTGCGACGGCTGCCCGTCCTGCTGGCCGCCGCCGCCGCCGCGCACCACCCCCCCGCCACCAACACCTCTGGCCGGCACAAACCCGCCGCCGCCGCGCCCGGCACCCCCCCCACCGACACCTCGCGCCGGTGCGAGCGCACCCTGCTGCTGCGGCCCGGCGGCAGGCTTAGCGCCCTGGTCACGAGCGGCGCCCACGTGGTCCATTCCGCCGGAGCTTGTGTAAGGGTTGTTGCTGGCGGCGGCGCGGGTGGCGCCGTGGGCAGGGGGGGGCGTGCACCACTGGCCGGCGCGGCCCGGCGTGAGGCGCAGCTCCCAGGGGCCGTGCGCAAAGTTGCAGGGGTGCGTGAAGCACCGCTTGCCCTGGGAGGCGGTGTCGGTGTGGGGAGGGGTGGGGGGGGGGCACGGAAGCATGTGAGGTGGTGGAGTGCGCACGTACGTGATAGGGTAAGGAGCAGGGCAGTCATTGGGACTCAGGCCGCATAGGTGCACATGTAAGCGAGGGTGGGGATGCGCGTGGGGATCAGGCAGCAGCGCTGGCGTGCAAACCTTGGGATGCCCCTGTTAGCAACTCAACTTCAAGTTGCTCATGCGCAGGGCCATTGCGCTACGCGCGGTCGGTATTGAAATATTGGCAGGCACTTATACTATGCTCATGTACTTTGGGCATGGGCCTGTGGCTAGGGTACTGAGCAGTAGTGGGCTATTGTAGCAGTGCGTCACATTTGACCCGGGTGTGTGCCACGTAACTGCCACTGCTGTTCCCTGGCACCTGATGAACTTGCACTTCCTGCGATAGTTGGTGCGTTCGAGGTCGGCTGGATGAGCGTGACCAGGCTGTACATGAAAGCGCGTGCGTGAAGTCACAAAGTGAGTGAACACCTGCTGTGGTTCATGCCGCTCCTGCACACGCCCCCCCCAGCTGTGCTGGCAGCGCGCTGAGCACATTTGGGCCCGTGACTTGCTTTTTAAAATTGTGCGAGCAGGGATGGCGCGAGTGTGTGCACATCAGATGCCGTAGTGCAGGGGCGGCACTGCCGGCGGCTCATGCGTAGGGATGCGACGAAACGTATATGAGCGAGCCATACACTGTATACGTTCCGTATATACGCCAACAGTCCACTTCCATGGGCCAGCTACCAGCACTGAGCACCAGACATCACTCATAAGCGCCTGTGCCAAGCCATTGGCATCACTAGTTTTCAGAGTATTAGCCATGTACGCCGTATATACGGAACATATACCGCGTATACGGCTTGCTCATATACGTTTCGTCACAACCCTACTCATGCGTACTGAACGGAGTAGCATGTGCTGCCTGTCCACACCAGACACGCCACCACCCCAGGTGCCAGTGTGCATGTACACCAACCGTGTGAAACATGATGCGGCATTTCTAACTGACAACGTGCACAGCCCGCGCACTCCACGGCGCCGCCCCGCAATCAAATACTTCGAAGTATACTTCTAGAAGTAAACTTCAGTACATGTCACTACGAAGTACGGGTATGTCTTTTTAAAAATAATACTTCAAAGTAGCGTGATAATACTCCGAAGTATGTCATTATTATGGTACTCAAGTACTGTAGGATATATCAATGACGACGGCACCCACCCCCTCCCACCCAAGCCTGACACACCTTGCTGCTCTCCCAGTGTGCGCACAGCCGCGTGCAGAACTTCACATCCGTGGCAGCGCGCACCAGGCGCCCGGTGCGTGCCGCCGCCGCCGCCGCCTGAGCAACCGCCGCCTCCAAAGAGAACGCCTGCCGCTTCTGGCACCACACCTCCGCGCGCGGAAACCATCGCCGGGGGGCAACCGGCGCCGCCGCCGCCGCGCCGCTGCGCGCCACGCCTTGGTCCTGCTCCTCTCCAGGTGGCGGCGAGGCGGCGTCACCGCTGTCGCCACGCAGCATGGCTGCGCCAGCCGAGGTGGCAATGGCGGCGTCGTGGGTTTGTGGCTTTTGGGTGGCGCTGTGTGGCTGTGGGTCGGTGCCGCTGGCAGGACCGCCCGCCGCGGTGGAGACGGCACCCGGCCAGGTGGTGCAGCGCTCGGCGGTGCCTCTCTCAAGGTATGGCTCCATGTTGCCGTGCGCTAAGGTGCAGCGCAGCTGCGGGCAGCCCTGGGACTGAAGGCGTGTCACCTGGCGACGGCGCACCCCCAGACAGCGTGGCGTTGGGTGGCATGGGAACAACAGTGAGTTGCGCATGAGTGCCTCTGCGAGCGGTGCACAGTGCTAACGGGCATGTGTTGGCACAAAAGACAACTAATGTGCCTTATGGCAACGCACCTTCTGCGTGCAATATTACCACCAGCGCTTGTTGGCGAAGGAGTGCTGCAAAGGTGAAAATGGAGTCGGAACTCAAATGCCATGTGGGGCAATGGTGTCTCTGCTGTTGTACAGGCCAGCCAGTAGACACAAGCTCTGCCGGGTCTAGACCCTGGTCACTTCCACTGCTTCCTGCACACACCACCAGGCATCATGCCTGCTGTCAACCTCGCATAAACTGCTGGCAGCAGCTGCTGCCGCTGCTGCTGCTGTTGGCACCTATTTTCTGAGCCACCGCTTTTCTGAGCCACCGCTGTCTCGACGACGCCCGGGACCGGTGCAGGGCTGCTCAAGGCCGCCTAGAAGTGCCTGGACCGGCGCCTGCCCGTCCATGGTGCCCCTGAGGGCTCGCCACCATCTCGTCACCAGGGAATTTCCAGCCAAAACACACCGTTGCGTTCTCATGCAAGTGCCGTTCGAGGCAGGGCGACTAGCAGCCACTCAGACTGCGAGCCTGCTAGAGCCCAGCAATAGAAAGGCAGGAGAAACACGTCACCACCCACCTGGCACCACAACCCCCCCTCTGCCGGACAGTGGCGCCTCCTCCCAGGCGTCCTGCCGACCAAACCGTCACGCGTTCAGAACCAACTCCCAACAAAAAGCGAAGCCAGCGGTCTGAAGTCCCACTCCGCTGTGCTCGTCCGCCGTGCGGGACGCTCAGACCACGCAGTCTCCGCCCCCGTCAATGCCGGGCCGGTGCTGCTGCAGCTGCGGGCAGCGCGTCGTCGTAGGCTGGACAGAGTGAGAGCCGTGCATCGAGTGCTGTCTTAAAGTTTCAGAGACCCTGTTTGAGCCGTGTGTGTGTGTGCTGCTCAGCACTGAGGGACGAAGATGAAGTTTTGACGTCGCATTGAGCAGCAGGGCAAGAGGCACCTGCTGTGTTGTTGGCGTTGCCGCCATGGTTCGCGCCAGGTGCCAGGTCTGCGCGAAAATGCAGACGCCAGCCTGGCTGCTGCGGTGAGAATTTTTGCTGCTGCCGTCGGTGTCGCCACCACCACACACCCAGAGAGGAGGTGTGACGGTGCAATTGATTTCAGCAGCGCCGAAATACAACGTCCGCTGCTGGTCCTGGCTGGCGCATCACCAGCAATGCAGTCGCGCGCGCCAGGCGCCGCCAAGCAGTGTCAACGCGGACCATGCTTACGTGCAAAGTGACGCCCCTTCAGGTGTTGTCGCTCATGCTCCGAACAGAGTCCAGACCCTCTGTCTCGTGTCCTCTGCTTCTTGCTGAGCGGAGCGCCGTGCACGCCTGCCTCCGCCTCAGACCCGGCATCTCGCGCTTTGCCACAGCAGCCATGACGGCCTCATGGCGCCTGTGAGGTTGACGTGCGCTGCCTGGCGCCAGTTACAGAAGCAACTGGCGAGAGAGCCTGCGCCGGAGTTTTTTAACGCCCCTTGGCGCTGAGCACACATCTTCGGACGCGGCAGCGCACCTCGAGAAGACTCTCTCTCTGTATACGCTGGCATGACGACGCAGCCTAGGACAGGCGTGGTCAGGGCACCGCGTGTGGAGGCCACCTGTGGGCTGCCCTCGAAGCCAAGCCCGCTGTCGTTTGGCGCGTGCCGAGGCCCCTGCACGCGCACTTTCACCACACCACGGCACAGGTCGTATACCTGCACTGATGAGGCTGTTGGTGCCTGTGCCAGGAAGCCGCACAGGGGTGGCAGCCCTGTGTGTGCCCCGGGGGGCAAGGGCACCTGCAATATGTTTGGTTCTGCTCGGACCTCCGGCGCGGAGGTGTAGACGTGGCCGCGATCGGTGAGTGATGGTTCGGGCCGGGGCTTTGGCTGGGGAGCGCAGTAGGTGTAGTGGAATTGCCTCACCACAGTCAGCCACCCAGCTTACATCGAAGCAGTCATGGCCTGCCTTGACATGCCCAGGGAGCCTGGAGTTGGTGGTGGTGATGGGTGCAGAAAGCTCCAATAGGCCCCCCAGCTGTCTGCTAGAAAAGGCACTTGTGTGAAGGTGGGCCCTGTCTGTGGTCCACACCACACTCACACACCTACTAGTAGGCTGTAGATGGATGGATGCCTGAAGGTGCTGTGCACACTGGCAGCGAAAGCACATGAAACACACATGTGTGTGGTTGTAAACAGTTTCGAAGTGTCTGCTCAAGTGGCACATGGCATACTATGCAAGCAGCCTTGTACTTCAGAGGTAGTTTGCTGTTCACCAGTTGCGCACTGTGCGATGTGCAGCAACTTTAGTAAGAAAGAGCATTTAAGGCACCTGTTTAGTAAGAAGAGCATTTTAAAGGCACCTGTAGATGGTGTGCATTGTGGGCCGTCAAGGCTCTCCGCACATGGCTTAGGTGTGTTTTGGGTTTTTCGTGCCTTAGGGGCTGGCTGAATGTATACACTGTCAACATTCTGTAGGAGTTGTAGTGGCATCGATGTGTGTGGTGTTGCAAGCAGTGCTCATTATTGCATCTTGGCCACCACCACTCTTAAGGCACAGCCGTTCCGCACTTCCAGATCACACATTGAACTCGGGCTTGTGGTCTGTAGCAGGGTTCAGATCTTTAGCGCACCTACTCCCCACTGCCAGTGCGCACACACTCTGCAGCTCAGGTGCAGCGCGCAGGCGCAACTGGCGCCAACGTTCTGCATGGTCACGGCAAGCATGGCAGCCTGCTGAATCGGTGATTATATCATGCTTCTGAAGTATGATACACCTACACTCAAGAGGTGTTGCTTTCGTAGCGCAGGTGGGCAGTGTGCTGTGTGTGCAGCTACACCCACCACAGAAGCTAGCTCCACAATGCATGCAGTCGGCACTGCATGCTACTTCCTCAGGCAGTGCAGGTAGCCGCACTAACTCGTGTAGCAAGTTGAAGACCTGCTGGTTGTTTTCCTCGAGTGGGGAGGCTTGCACACAACAACATCACAGTGTCACCCGTTCATCCTTCACCTCCAAGTACGCAAGTTTGGTGTCAGCCTCAGGTGTGCGCGGTTGGCGTTCATGCTGTTGAAACCGCGCCCGTCCTGCGTGAGTTCAATACAGCAAGCGGCAGGCAACCAGAGTTTTACCCTGGGAGGACTGGAAAACAGGGGAAATGGCAGTAGGTCACTGGTGCTTTTGAAGCAGGAGGTGCTGCTGCGGGGAGGCTGGACTGGCCTGGCTCAGACACAGCCAGGGCTGAGCAAACAGGTGGCACAGTGTCCAGGAGCAATAGAAAACCAAAAACTTGGCCGCACCTCACTACTCCAACTCTGACTCATTGGACCAGCCTGGGTCAAGATTTAGTTTCTTGTTAGCGTAATTCAATTTTTTATTTGACCATTTTTCAAATTTTGCAAAATTTTTTTTTTGAGAACTAACTTCTATTATTACTCTTTTTACTAAGTTTTTATAATTTTTTGTTTTATTCTCCAGTTCTAAATTTTTTCTTCTTTGAACCTTTTTTTTCGCAAACCGTCTTAAGTGAATACCTGGCAGCCTCTCTGCAGCAAGCCCAATGCCTGTGCAGTGGTAGTTGTGCAGTACTTGGCCAGGGCTAGCACTGGCAGCAGGTGGGACTCCGATAACAGGAAGAGAAGGTGACAGAACTTAAGGTGTGGTCGTGTGGGAATTAATTACTAGGAAAGCCTGGCAAACAAGCACCGTGCGCATGACGCATGGTATGGTGCGCGTCACAAAAGTGCACAATGCATGCACGCGCGTGTGCCCGTGCCCTGCCGTACAAGGGCAGCGTTCAGGTGTCCATGAGAGGGCGCATCACTTCCGAAAACCCTGCAACATCCAAACAAAGGTCGCGGGGGTTAGCGGCAAAATTGTTGAAGTTGTGCACACTACACTTCAACTTCAACTCTGCGGACGTTCTTTGTTTTTGCGTGTTGTGGCAGTGACGCAGCCAAAGAGGGGCCGACAGCCCCAGCAGACAGGCGGCCAACACTGCCCAGCACATCAGCAGCAGGTGCCGCTGCTGCAGTGCCAGCAGTGGGTGCGTCTGCGCTGTCAGTCCGCGGCATGGGTGAAACAGCTCGGGCCTGGTGCTCCAAATGGCTGCCATGGCGCAAGAGGTCACCAGCAGAGGCAGCAGATGGAGCGGCAGCGGCAGCGACAGCCAGAGGCGGCAACAAGCGGCCAGACGGCGTGCCGCCTCCCCCTTTCCGAGCGGAGAGCGAGTTCAGGAGGAGTGAGTGCTGTCGTGGGCATCCATCGCCCGCTGCTTGACGCTCCCATTGTACACTTGCTTCGGCTGCTGTTGCGGCTGTTCCAGCTTAACAGCGTTTGCCTACCGACTTCATAATCCTCTTGTTTTTAGGCAGCAATGCAGCAGCAGCTGCGCGGGCAGCGTTGTCAGCCAGCTGCATGCAGCAGTACACCAGCAGCAAATACTTTTCCGTTTTGTGGCATTGAAAGGTTGCCTTTGCTGCCTTGTCCAACACCAGAACTGTCTTGAAGTGCAGGTTGTGCATGGAATCCGCACACGGGTGGCCTGCAGCAGTAACCAGTGGCGCAACAACAGCATTACCCGAGTTGCACATGCATCTCTTGCATCAATATATACATAGGCATATATTTCACTGGCAGCCAAGGGACAAGTTATCACTGTCACAAAAAATGACAAGGACGCGAGACGAAGTATCGTCTTGCTCCAAAGTAGGCGCCTGGCCGGAAACTTTGTGAGGGGAAAAATAAATGGGAGGGGGCATGGTACGATCCACTAAACAACTTCATAAGTAACGACCCTAGCATTTATGATAGCTGACAACGCAAAATAATGTGGTGGGCAGGTTACCTTAGAAGGCATGCAGTATAATATGATAGTTTCACCCCCGGGCGCTACCTCGCATCAATAGGGTACAGTCTACATGTACCAACTTGTCGAACACTAAAAGAGGCCAGCACAGGTTGCATGGGCCGGGCACTGCGGTGGTGGTCACAAGGTGACCGGCAGAAGGTTGCGGAGTGACCAGCTCACCTACGCAGGCCCTGGCGCCCTAAAACAACCCAGCCATTAATGCACCCAAGGGCTGAGCAGGCACCGTAATATGATAACTCATCTAGGAGCGATAAACTCCAGGTCTCCCCACCGGTGTAGGGGCCGTCTCCCTGGGCGGACCCGCGCAAGGCGGTGAACAACGCAAAGATGGGGCCTAAGAAGAAGCAGCCAATCTCGCACCTACCGAAGCGCGGATTCCATCATGGAGATGTGGTGCGTTCAAGCGGGGGCTGCAGGCACCGTGGCTGAAGCAGACTAATAATATGTTTCAAAGCCAACAGGCTCTGGCCTTTAAACGCCATGCGCGCACCACCCGCAAAGGCGGAGCAGGCGCCACACATGTGCTCCCTGGTCTCCCTTGCTGTGGAGTATGCACGCCAGGTAGGTATCTCACCGAAGCACACCCTATAAGTCCGCAAGTAGCGGCGGTGTCTGTGCGCACACACGGCTGTACCACAGCGCGCAGGCCCCCTTCAGCAGCACAAGCTTATCCTTTTGACGCCATAGTTCACAAGCCATTCGAGGTCCGTTGACGGGTGCCACACGTGGCATGTCGACACTACTACCACCAATGCGTGCTGCACTGGAGACAGGGCATGCCTTTCCCCCAAACCCCATGCCACTGGTGCGCGAGCCCCCATTCACAACTCACCCGACCTCACCCTCCTGACACTCTTTTTCTCACCGTTTCCCACACATTTGCGGCAGCGCGCCGGTCTCGTTGGTCCCAGCCTGCGTGCGCGTGGCAGCAGCACCACCTCCGTTGCCTGCACCCATAGGAAGCGAGCAGCGCTGCATGCCCTCCCTTATCGGGCTCCCCAGCCTCCGGCGCACCTCCCCCACTGCGTGCAGCCGTAGGAAGTGAGCACTGCTGCACGCGCCCCCTTATCGGGCTCCCGAAGACTGTTCAGCCTGCGAATCACTCCCCCGCTTAAGTGCAGTCGTAGGAAGCGAGCACTGCAGCACACGCGCCCTTACCGCGCTCCCGAGCACTCTTCAGCCTCCGGCTCACCTCCCCACTCGCCGTGTGCATCGCCGCAACCGCCGCCATCGTCCCACGCGCCCCCATATTCTCCCAAAGACTGTTCGACCTTTGGCTGATTTCCCGCTTGCCGTAGGAAGTGAGCACTCCTGCACGCGCCCCCTTCAGCCCTATTGAAGTTTAAGTGTATAGAATACAGATCGCTGTAAAGCTTCTGTAACTTTGGCTAACATAGGTGGGAATTCCTTAAAAGATGTTTGGACTTTCCTTTAAATCTTCGCGCTCCCAAAGACTCTTCACCCTCCCGCTCACCTCTCCGCTTGCCGCTGCGCGCCTGACCTGCAGGCCTCGAGGCGGCTGTGCGCACGTGCATCGCCGCAACCGCCGCCATCGTCCTAGCGGAGTACGGCCCCCACCGCAGCCCCCTGGACTTCCTGGCCCCCATCACCGCCATCATAACGACGCTGGACACGGCGGGGGCGACCATCGCTTCCAACCTGAGCGCGCTGCACGGCGCAGTCATCGGCGCGGTGCTGGGCCTGTTCATCCGGGTGAGCGCAGTGCAGGCTGTCGTTTTTCTTTCTTCGCATTTTGGCTTGTGCCTTTCGGGGCAAATACGGCACAAGTCGCACATGCGGCACGCACATGAGCACAGGTATCCGCGGCCGTGGCACCGTCAGTGGTTCGCTGGTGGGCCTGCTCATCCGGGTGAGCACAGTGCGCGCTACCTTTTTTTTGTAACTCTCGGTTTTTTCTTTACATGCAACATACGGCGCGAACATCACTATCAGGTATCTACGGTCATGGTGCAGTTCTTGGCGCGCTGCTGGGCCTGTTCAGCCGGGTGCGAGCGCAGTGCACGCTGTCGGTATCTTTGACTATTGATTGTGCCTTTCGGGTAGAGGTGGAACATGGCACAGTTCATCCGGGTGAGCGCAGCGCGCGCTGTCGTGTTTTTTTTAACTGTTGTTTGTGCCCTTGAGGGTAAACATGACGCAAGTGGCCTAATGCAGCGCCCATATCAGGCGCTGCTGGGCCTGTTCATCCGGGCGAGCGCAGTGAGCGTCGTCGTTTTTCTGAAAACCTCTACTTGTGAAGTGTTGGCTGTGCCTTGTTGGGCGCAGGTGGAACATGTCACAGTGCAGGCAGTCGGTTGGTTTTCTGATTTTGTTTGCGCCTTCCGGTGGACATGGCGCAAGTCGTGACATGCGCCGCGCACCTCCGCACAGGTATCTACGGTCATGATGCAGTCGTTGGCGCGCCGCTGGGCCTGTCCATCCCGGCGAGCACAGTGCGCGCCATCGGTTTTTTTGTAACTGTTGTCTGTGCCTTGCGGGTGAACATTTGAACATCCAAGTCGCATGATGCGGCGCACACGTCAGGCGCACCGCTGGGCCTGGTCATCCGGGTGAGTGCGGTGCAGACTGCCGGGCTTGTTTTGTCTGGTTTTGGCTTGTGCCTTGCGCGTGAAGATGGAACATGGCACAAAACGCACACACGTCGCACACATCAATACAGGTATCCGCGGCAGTGGCGCTGTCACTGCTTCGAAACAGGACGGTGTTCCTGCCTAGCCGCCGGAAAGCTGCGGCCTCATGTCATGCTCAGCATAGTGCGTGGGTCTTGCTCAGGCACGGCCCGCAGGTGGTTACATAGGCGACGCACCGGTGTGGTGGCTTGGCATGACGTCCTATATATGCACAAGTATGCACTTCTGAAGTATGTCTACTTACATGATTATATTTTATCAACAGAGGTACGTGAAATTTATTTCTGTATACGGTATACGAAGTCATGCAACTATATGCACGTTGCCCATGTGGTGGGGGCAGACAGTCACGCGCCATGTGGTGACTGGCATGCTCCTCATCAAAGTCAATCACGTCATGTTGTGAGAACAAATGATGTACAGCAGTGCTGCGTAATAATTGTATGCCATGCTCAACATGATGCACCTATTTCTGCTCAGGCACGGCGGGCAGGCGCCTGGCGTGCCCTTCATCAAATGCAGCCACCCATGATTCTGAGAAGTTGTGAACGTTTTTGCCTTTGCCGGCCACCTTTCGAGGCACAGATGCGGCGCTACCGGCCCTTTACACTGCACCTGCACACAGTTGATGTAGATATGGCACACCCTGATTTTGCACTCGGGTTATCACTGTGGATCAGACTTGCCATGTAAATTTGTGCGTGTGTGGGTGTGTGTGTGTTTTAACAAACCCAGAGTTGAATTAAACAAGTCCCACCAGCCTCAAGCGTCATTGCGCCCCCGTGCCGTGCTTGTGTTTTTTTTGCGGTGGGTGCGAGCGGTCACAGGCGGAAACGGCGCGGGCACGCTGGTCCTGTTGTTTGTGGCCCTGTTCCTCATACTGAGCCTGTACACAGCTGGTTTAGAAATATTACACCTGTACTTTGTGCCTCACACATGTATACTTGTTCGCTCGACTCGCCATTGAAGTCGCCTTAAAAACCACACCAGGTTTACATACTGCTTCTTGTACAAGAGTGCATACAAAACCCAACAAGCCCCACCAGCCTGTGAGTCTCATTTCGCCCTCATGCCATGCTTGATTTTTGTTTTATCCGTGGGCGCAGGCGGTCACAGGTGGAAATGGCGCGGGCACGCTGGTCCTGCTGTTTGTGGCCCTGTTCCTCATACAGAGCCGCTCCCTGATGCACCCCGTCACGCGCAAGCTCGCCAGCGTTGGCATGATCATCGCGGCGACGCTATTCGGCCTGCCGAGCAACACCATGGACGCCTGGCTCATGTGAGTCTTACTGCTGCTTCCGCTGCTGCCACTGCTGGTGCTAGTTGCTAGTTGAGACGGTGCCAGTGTGTCATCACTGATGAATCAGGCTACGGTACTGAGTGGCTGGAGGGAGGCAGCTAGAGCCGTCAGCGGTGCTCCAGTCTCTGGCAACACCATGTGCGCTGAACATGCTCACACTGTAAGTACTACCACTGTCTTATGCTACTGATGCTTCGACCCAAAGTCACAGGCTGTGACCTGTTTTTTTTTGCGGCAACGTCAAGCGCCGCTGCTGCCGCCTGAAGTGCGGCTGTGAATGCTGCGGCAACATGGCTGGCACCTCACCCCCACAAGAGCTTGCGCCAACAAGTAGTGTGCCAACTCGGATAACTCTACACTGTGCTGCTACGGCCCTGCTGAATATTCTCATGTTAGAATTCTGCTGCCGCGCTGTACATACTTCGAAGTACTACATGCCCCTGGGCCTGCTGCCGCGTCTGCGTTACAGCTTCACATGTGCGGTGCATATCCAGTGCAAAAGCTCATTACCATTCTTCAAACGCTCACCTAAGTGCCCAGCGCTCGTGCGTCAATGCACACACATGTATGCCAGCGTGCCATGTGCCGCGAACTTTTCTTGTAGTGCCACAAAAATGAGCAAAGTGCGGTACCAGAGACCCGGCTGTCTACTTTCAGACAAGATGGTACCCTGCTGCTGGGCCTGCTGCGGTGGCTGGGTTGCAGCTTCGCGTGCACACTGCACGGCCAGAACGGTGCCGCTGCTGTGTCGTACCAACCCGCCGAAATGCTCAACGCTTGTGCCTTGATGCATGCATGTGTAGCGACGGGTCACAGCGTATGAAATGGTTATCATACGCCGTACAAGGCACGTGAAGGCGGCGTATAACGCACTCCTGTAGACAAACATACAGCAAATACGCCGTGTAATGCGCTTTTGGGCGTAAAAGTACGCCGTGTTTTGTACATCCTTTGTATATCCGAAGTATACACTGTAGTATATAAATTACGTTATACGCCGTGACCCATCACTACGCATTTGCCCGTGTGCCACCCATGCCACTGCTGTCGCCATCGCAGGTCCATGGCGCAGTTTCTGAAGGCGTCACTGTACGGCAGCGCGTGCGCTATCGGTGCACTCCTTGTGCCCTACCCACGTCTGGCCAGCAAGTGAGTGCTTCACACGGCGCACTGGCATTTCACTTGCCCGTTTTCGACGTTGCATCGCATCTCTTGTGCCGAAACTTTTGCACATAAAACTTGGAGTATGCAATACCATATGATGTCTGGCCATCAAGTGAGTGCTTCACTTGGCGTGCTGGCAATTTCACTTGCCGTGTTCCATGTTGCTTTGCATCTTACCTGCCGAAATGTAGCCATATCGTTGCTACGTAAGATTTTTGATGTACTTGAAGTCGACGTTATGAATGACTAGGCCTCGCCGTTGGCCACGCCTAGCCATCCGGCGAGCGCTCCTAATGGCGGAACAGAGCTTCACTTACCCGTGCCCGATGTAGACTTACATATTTTCTGCCGAAACGTGTTCATATACCTCTGGACTAGGTACTACACAATGACGTAGGCACTATGCGCGTTGAATGTTGACTCGGTTTATGCTCATACAGTATACTAGATGTTATAAACGACCTAATGGTAGGGGTGTGTCTGTTACCGTGGAAGCTGTTTCTGTAACTCTTTATCCACAAGCGGGGACTGTTATTCCTGGTCACAACAATGGCTTGCGCTCGTCCCGGATGCAGCCGCGGCGCAGCACGCTCGCGCTCAGTGCTGCCAGAACTTGAAGTTCCTCCTTCCAGCTGCTGGCATCCCTTTGAATTACAACGTAGATGCGCCCCTTAGCTCGGCGCTCCTACAATTTCAAGTTGTGATCTTCAACTGACCTCCCTTTGTTTTGTGTGCCCTTGTGCGTGTTTGCAGCCAGGGGGCAAGGCGCGCTCAGTACACGTGCTACCTGATGGAGCGCGCCATGGGCGCGTGCATGGAGGGCTTCACAGTCGGCAGGTGCACGTCAACTCGTACTTGAAGTACAGCTGGACTTCAACTTTAAATTGAAGTATTGTCAGGTGCAGTACAACTTCAAGGTGAAGTTTTGGCAGGTGCATTTCTACTTCTGCTTGGAGCATGGGCGCGTGCATGGAGAGCTTCACAGTCGGCAGGTGCACTTGAAGTTCTACTTGAAGTATTTCATGTGCGCGTTCAATTCAACTTGAAGTATTGTCAGGCACAATGAAACTTCAACTTCAGCGATTGGCAGGTGCTTCAACTTCAACTTGAAGCTTGCGCGCGTGCATGGAGAGCTTCACAGTTGGCAGGGCCAAAAGCCCCTCCCTCTGTTGCTGGCAAAACCATAACCGACTTTCGCTGACCCCTTGCTGTTTTACAATTGCCAAGTATTACAATGGGGCGACAGCTCTTGACTTTCAGTCCTTGCCTCAGTGTGCCCAACAAGGTACACCTGGTTGACAAAAATACTACGGTACATAGTATCAATGTAATGATATTGAAGCACTTCGAAGTTCATGGTATTGGATGCCTTGTATCTTCTGCTTTTCCCGCACCTTCTCATCCCCATGCTTGCCCAGAAATGAGCGCCTCGTGAGCATTAGAAGTGGGTGTCACCAGTGGGTGTCCACAATCCCTATTACTACGTAGTATATACATACTTGGAAGTGTGTGCTCTACGTAGTGAGTATCTCATTATAGTTTATTACGTGTACATGTGTACAGCACCGGTACAAGTGCTTCCCTTAGAGTGCGCAGTGCTGAGCATTGCCAGCCTTTTCGCTACCTGTCTGACCTTCTTCTGATCACACGCACCGTGTGCAAAGGGCTTGCTGCGCCCTAAGCGGAGTCTAATAAAAGTAATTCAAATTATTAGTTAAGAGTAAGTAAATACCTTGTGTGTGGTGCTTTTTTGCTTGTCTTGCTACCGTGCCCACCCAGAAACGAGCGCCTCGTGAGCCGCATCTCCCTGCTGCTGGAGCAGATGCGCGGCAACCTTGACAGGCTGGAGGCACTGGTGGGGCCCACGCAGCTCGAGCTCATGCTCCTCTTCTGGGGGCAGGCAGGCGGACTCGGCCCGGCCAGGGTCATGAGGACACTCACCAAGGTATGGCAAATTATTGATCTGGTCACTGTCTAATTTCAATGTTGTCACTTTCGAACCAATACTCGTATTCAAATGTTATAGGTTTACCTTTATCTGAGACGCATCGCGGCCGCGCGCAAGTTGTTTTGTGCCCTGCACTTACACGGTGGACAAAGCGCTCCGCAGGCTTCGGCCTGGCATTTTTGCCCCATTTTTGCCCCAGCCACGGCAGTATTTGGGCCTAGCAACCTTCTGGGTTCCTTTCACTCGCACCAAATCAGGACTTGTCAAGCTTATGCTTCTCCTCTGGGACCAGGCTGGCGGGCTCGGCCCTGCCAGGGTTATGAGGACGCTGACCAAGGTGTGGCGACGCTTTTCATTCGTACATCAGTCCCAAATTCATTCGTTCACTCCTGCCTTGGAGTACAGTCAGGTGCGCAACCTGCTGGACACTCGAGCGCCTTGTCTGGACATCAGTACGTACACGAAATGGTAAGGCGGGCTCGGCCCGGCCAGGGTTATGAGGACGCTCACCAAGGTGCGGCGACGCTTTTCATTCATACCGGTACATTCAATTACACATTCATGCATTCGTTCCTGCCTTGGAGTACAGGCAGGTTGCAACCTGTTGGGCAGATTCGGACACTCTCTGACGATGTGGGTTGTGTGCCGTCTGCTTGTCTCAAATTCAGACACTCCCTTACGATGTGCGTTGTGTGCCGTTTGCATGTCTCACATACAGACACTTGCATGTCTCACATTCAGACACTCTCTTAATATGTGGGTTGTGTGTCATTTGCATGTTTCAAATTCAGACACTCTGTCACGATGTGTGTTGTGTGCCGTTTGCATGTCAAACTCAGCCACTCTCTTGTGATGGTTTTGTGTGCTGTGTGTGTGTCTCTCGTCTGTGCAGACAATGCGCGCACGCATGGAGTGCCTGGAGGGCATGCAGCAGGTGCGCCCGCGCTGTGTTGGCCGCCGCACGTTCACACCCGCGCACCATGCTGCTGCTGAGCATTGCTGTACGGTCGCGAAGCAGTTACAGTACAGTTACCGGTACAATACAGTTTTCACTTTCGGAGTGCCGGGAGGGCATGCAGCAGGTGCGCTCGCGCTGTGTGTTGGCCGCTGCAGTCACAACCGCGCACAAATGCTGAGCATTGCTGTGACTGTCGCTCCGGCAGCTACGTTGCGGTTTCACTTTCGGAGTGTCTGGAGGGCATGCAACAAGTGCGCTCCCTGCAGCGACGTTTTCACATGTGATGTGCCACGTTGGTGGGCGTAGAACGTGACTGCGCTGTTCTGCGAAACAAGAAGTATGAAATTCGTTAGATGCCCCTGACCTATCACTGGTCATGGTGCTGGCGTGTTTGCTGCCTGACCCTAGGAACACGATGTGCAGGCGCTGCTGGTGATGCCAACAAGGAGCGAGGCAAGGAAGTTTGAAAAGCGTTGTACGCCCTGACCCAACGCCGGCGCATGATGCTGACATTTTCGCTGTCTGGCCCTCGGAACACGACATACTTTCCGCATGTCAAACGCGCAGGCGCTGCTGGTGATGCCAACGAAGAGCGAGCAGGAGGGCTTTGAGGCCTACACCGCGCCGTCCGCGGCCGCCATCATGTGCCTGTCTGCAGAGGTGATAATCCACGCTGCCCACACAGACCCCCCATACAGACTTGCAACCGTGTAGGGATTTTTTAGGTTTCATGTGGTTGAGGTGATGGTTTTTATAGTGTTCGATTTCATTTCTTGCCTTAAGTCTGTGTGGGCAGTCTGTGTGGGCAGTTCGGAGTATCAGAGGTGAGCGCCAGAATGGAAAGTTTGAAACTTATAAGTAAGGCCAATGGTTGGGTGGGGTAGTAGTTGCAGTTCTATATGCATGCACTAGTGGGCCGTATCACGTCTCCTATGCTACTGTAGTACTGAAGTATATACATACGTCGAAGTGTATGTACACATCAGTAGTAGTTGTATTTATTCGCTTTTGGGGCCGTGCGAGAGCCCACGCCATGCATGCCAGCGCGCTCGTGGCCATGGTGCATGCCCGCCAGCATATGCACGCGGGGGTAGTTGGTGGTTTGGTCAAAATGCATGTGTGGGCGTGCAAGGGCTCAGGTCGTTAAAGTTTGGTCCGTACAAGGCCATTATGCTGAGCAGGTGTTCGTTCCAATCCGTGCCACTTGCGCTGCAGCCCCCACTTGAACGCACCACATCTCCATGAGGAATCCGCGCATCGGTAGGTGCGAGATTTGCTGCTTCTTATCAGGCGCTATCATTGCTTTGTTCACCCCTTTGCACGGGCCCGCCCAGGGTGACGGCCCCTACCGGTGAGGAGACCTAGAGTTTATCGCTCCTAGATTCAGTTTTCATATACTGGTATTCGAAGTGGTACATCATGGTAGAAAATAGCGCGTGACCGCGGTGACCTCCTGCCGCCACGCACCGCGCACCTGTCACATGCACATGTACGCATGTGTTACATATGTTACATACTGCCGACCGTGATCCACACCAATATCAAGCCACGTAATCTCCCTTTCACAGACTCGCGTGCGCACATGGCACATGCGGGCGTGCCCGGCCCCGGCAACCTGCTCCCGCTGCGCGCCGCAAGCCTCTTTACACTCCCACATACTTCGAAATATTATGCGCTGCCAGTACACACATATGCTGTGATATACTACAAGTCCTTCGTATTCGTACTTGAAGTAGTATTAAATCACTTCAGAATTACCTAATTTCCCTTTCAAATCTGCGCACCCACAGGTGGGCGTGCCCGCCCCCAGATATGTCCTCCCGCCGCGCGCCGTGTGCCTCTCTGCACACACATACTTCGAAGTATTACGGTACGTGCACGCACATGCACTGTACTGCCATTAAACTACCAGGTACATAATTTCCCTTTCAAATTTGCGCACCCACAGGTGGGCGTTCCTGGGCCCGGCGACCTCCTGCCCCCCCGCGCCGCATGCCTCTTCGGCTGGGACTTCCCCTGCCCGCCGGACCCCGCTGCGCAGCTACGCCTGGCGGCCGCCACGCTGCCTCTAAACAGCGTGGGCGGTGAACGCGTGGCGCGGCGTGTGGATGTTCGCAAGGTTGGCGACGGGGGGGCGTTGGAGCTGCCGTCCGGGGGGGATGGCGCCGAGAGGCTGGCGGTGATCGTGGAGGTGAGGGGCGGGCGTAATTGCGGAACAGGATTGGATTTGCCAGTACCGATGCCTGAACTTGTAAATACTACCACTGTGGAGCCCTAGGTAGCCTGCCGGCGCCCGCTAGCCCTTTCTGCGTTCGTATACACACATTGCCATGCATTTGCCATGGCCACCAGTGGGCGGGCTGGCATACACGACATGGGACTGCTGCACGCCCACAAGTGCAAATAAATAAAACTACTACTACTGCAGTATTTCGAAGTACTTCGAAGTACCGGTACTAAATAAACGGCTTCTGCATGTAGCCACTGCGGCGCCTAATGGTGCCCCACCGGTGTAGCAACTGCAACCGCATGCAAGGGAGGTCGCCAAAAGCACTCTCAAAAGCGCGCCACCAGAAGTGGCATGAAGCATTCGCTGTGCACAGCATGGGTTTTGGCAGCGCACGCGCGCTCTGTGGCAGCACATACACACACACAGACATAACCATGCCGCAGCTGCCGCCCCGTGAGCTGGCCATGCGCATGCCCGCTCGCCCTCCAACCCACGCCCCCATGGGCCACCAAAGCTGCACCCCCCCCCCCCTCAGTCGCCCCATCCACCCTCTGGCTACCGCTGGTGCTGTGCGGCGCCATTGTAAAAGAGACCTAAGCGGTCGCTAAGCGCAGACACTGCCTTGGCCGGGGCGAAATGCCAGGCCAAGCCCTGCAGGGTGGTGCGTTCATTGTGTGATCCCTGCGCGTGTCCGATGCCTAGCTCTCGCCGCGCTCACCGCCCTCCCGCTGCTGCAGCTCTTCCGCACCATGATGCGCGTGTGGCGCCTGCCCAAGTGTGTGGTGTGCGGTACTCTGCGTTTGTACCAGTTGAAGTACTGCAAAATATTTATCTGCACTTGTCAGGCGCGTGGGAAGGCCCTAAAATGTAGGGGATGTATACATGTGTGGGGGATGAAGTACATTTGCAGCAGGCCCTTACAGTAGTACATGCTGGTTGACATACACCAGCCGCACCCCATGTGCACAGGGCTTTCCGCGCCCCAAGCGGTGTTAAATGAGAGTACACACCGGTACTTTGAAGTACAATGCGAGACCATGTCTATACGGGACCGGGCATGGCCATCACTTCATGCTGGCTTGCGTGACCTTCTTGCGCACCCGCAAGTGCAAAACCAACACAAGAACATGTGCACGTACATGTGCTGCGCGGCGTACAATGCGGTACGCTGTCATTCATCACTGACCCTGTCTGCCCCATGCGCACACCCCGCAGCCCGACGGCCCCACGCACGTCGTCAAATTCACAGAACCAGCCACGCGCCGCGCTTCCGTGACGCCGGAGCGCCGCCAGCAGCAGCAGCAGCGGCTGTCGCAGCCCTCCTCCGCCGCCGCCGCCGCAGCGAGACGCGCCAGCCAGCCGCCAGAGGCGTTCGTCGGCAGCGGGCGGCTGATGCCACTGACGGGTGGGTGGCAAACCGCACGCTCGCACTGGCGCTGCTGCGGCCGCCCGTGGGGTGGCTGTGAGAAGGGGTGGGGGGTGGGGGGGGGGGGCTGTGTTGTGTGTTCCGCGCATGCACGCGGCGGCTTGGCGGCGGCAGTGCAGATGCAGGTGGCTGTGCGTGCTGTGCCACTGCGGTGGCGGTGGCGGTACAGCATGGCACACCTCCACCCCGCGACTGGCACGGTTCGTGCGCGTGTAAGTGCATCACTGCACCCTGTGCCACCCCCCTGGCGGCGCGGCAACAGCCGCCGGCCGCGGTTTCTGGCGCCTAAGCGGCTGCCCCGCCCTGTTTCGCCGTCGTGCGTCGGCACGTCTATGCCCCCACCCATCATAAATCCCTCCCCCTGCACTCAAACCTCATGGCATCTGCCTTGCCCCACCTGCTGTCCTGCCCGCTGCTATCCTTGCCCCCCCCCCCCCCCCCCCCCCCCCCCCCCCCCCCCCCCCCCCCCCCCCCCCCC
>JAULBY010019566.1:0-19274 GCA_032358315.1 Ophiocytium majus | reverse complement strand
ACCTGCCTCATCGCAAGATAATGACTGGTGGAAAGCTGCAGTTGTTTCTCGTGATATAGGCAGAAATCTTTTGCGTATTCACGGAACTGGCAAAATCAATGTTGATAAAGAAACGCCCTATTACCCATTCATGCGCACTAGCGGTTGTATTGCTCAGAGAGAAAACACTTACGACGGTGTAACCTACACAGATCAACGTGGACTCCTTTATTCAGTAATGAAGGCGATGAATTTGGTTCCAACTTTTGAGAATGAAACTCAAGTGAAAGGAATTCTTTATCTGGTTGAAATCGATGATAAAAACGCACCAGTGGCCCTAGAAGATCTTGCTCTAAGAGGAATTGAATAATGAAAAAATGGAAACCAGGTAAGTTACCTAATAGTATAGCCGAGTACGGCTACGATCATCAAATTTGGACCGATCGTGATCTTGCATTGTTTGTTAGTATAGCACTGGCTGTTGGATTTGTTATTGGATGGGCAGTATGATTATTGATATCTATTCTAAAAATAAGGAAACGTAATGGGCGAAATAGTACAAGCAATTAACAAATACGGATTTCCTATTGTAGCTGCCGGTGGCATGGGCTATTTGATCTACTATGTATGGCAGTGGGCAACAAAAGAAATTAAACCTGTGCTCGGCGAAGCTAATACCACACTCATAGCCCTGATTGATCGTATCCGTATGTTAGACAATGATCTGATTAGACTCAATCAAAAGGTTGGAGTTACTTTACATCTACGTGGTCGAAGCATTGAGCATGAACGCTTAACTGCTGACAAGATAATCAACCAGTCCGACAAGTGAGATACTGCCGATAAATTTCTTGTAATTTATCCACAGATGCAGGCAATATTTGTTTTGCTAAATTGATTGCCAATTCAAACTGATATTCTGCTACAGGAACATCGTTCTTGGCACCGCTACAATACCAATTGGTTTGCTGATAGTCTGACATAATGTTCCACTCAATTTTGTCAATTAAGTTGGTCATTGACTCTTGATTGTGCCAATGCATATTGTATCCTTGTATTACTAACAATTGAATTTCATTTTGTTTACACCATGCTTGTAATAAAGTCAATTTAACTTCTAAGTCTTGTTGTTCAAGGCGCGGACTAAACAATAGTTCTTTCCAAGATGCTTTGGCCGGATGTTCAATGCTGGTACTACTAGGCCACACACCGTCAATTACAAAATTTCTAATAGAATCGGATTTAACCAGTTCAAGTTCTCTAACCTGGTCTACCTCAACATCTAATTTTCCTAAAGCAGTTAATTGTATGATTACATGTTTAATCTCTGTATCTTGTTGTAATTTTTTAAATGCACGATTTATAATCCATTGATTACTAACCGCAGGCCCACTGGTGTCCACTACGTCTATGCCGGCAACTTTTAATATTGTTGCCCAGGTTCTAGATGGTTGTCCGGTATATGTTATACCGCAACCACTAACTAATAATTTTGTTCTTGACTGTGACATTTTTTATATCAAAATGATTGATGATTGTGGCCCGTGCTTGTGCTGGACACCATGCACAAACAGACTCTGGACAACCAATATTTTTTACAAACTCTTCTAGTCCAGTTTGGTCTGTGATTGGCTGATATCCATAAAAGTCTTGTTGAGTTAAATCCATTAGATTTGCCACTGGTGGACATTTATACAATGCTCCTTTGTATAGTATCGGTGTGTTAGGACTTCCGCATATGGCATGCGCATCTGCTGGGTTACTATTGTAGCCTTGCATGGTGTTGCCGATCAGTTGATATGGTTGAACAAAGTCCTTGAATATGCTTTTGTATATACTAAATCCCTTGCTGGTCCATGACAACTGTTTATGATCTTCACCACCGTGTGTAGATACTTTCCAGTCTTGTCTATTAGATAATATTTTTTTAATGCGTTGGTTGATATGTGGTTCGTGATCAGCACGATGTATGCTGACTTGTATTTCAAATGGCTCAAACTTAAACCAAGCATCTGAGGAGAAATTATCTAACAAATACCCATTGGTAATTAATCTTATAGTGCAATTTGGCCAAGCTCGACGTACCAAGCCACAAATTTCAATCAGGTCAGGATGTAGACATGGCTCGCCTCCAAATATAGTCACAGTGTTGGGCTCCAGCAATGTTTGCCAATGTTTAATCCAATCTTGTATATCTGTCAACGTAGCAACACCATTGCGATTGATATCGCTGACACTGATACACCCTTGACAACTTACATTACAACTGTAAGCTATCATTACGTCAAGCCGTTTGATTGTTTGCTTCATAATTTTTTCTGTAAATATCCAACCAAGGTTGTGCAATATCAATTCCAAAACAATGTTTTATTTGTTGCGTTATCCATGCGGTGTCGGTGAATAATTTTTCATATGGCACTACTAAATCGTATTTAAATTCCGGTTCTTCATAATGCACCAATAACTGATTCAAGTACTCAAGTCTATTTTGTTCAGTAGGCTCAATGCCGTCTGCCAGCATTTGTAATGTCAGATTATCCATGTCCTTATTAACATATCTGACCCAATCTTTACAGCCGGTTTTGTTAATCAACACTTTGAGTTCACCTATAAAATATTTGCCTTCGGGTTGGGGCGCCAGCAACACTTTCTTTTTTCGTTGTTCCAATAGATATTTCCAGTACACACTGTCAACTTTGGGACTAGCAATTCTAATGCTCCACACATTATCTAATAGTTGTTGGGCAATATGACAACTTCGATGTGCTGGTACCAACTCATAACGAATTGGATCCGCAGATAATAATTCTGGAGTTGGTGTGGGTTTTAGAAATTCTTGTCCAAATCGGTCTTGAATTTTACTGCGCCCTGTATCATATTGAGTAACTGCTAAAGGTATGCATTGAGGGCTCTGACTCAGATTAGCACAAAAGAATTCGCCACCAGCACCTTGATCGTAATCAACTAATAAAAATGGCATGATGTACTTACCGTACAATCAGCCGTTTCGTATAATTATTTGCTTGTTGCCCTAAATGTACCATCCCAGTTAGCAGGTTTACCTTCAACAAGACGTTCAGCCATAGCATCGTAGTATTTTTCTAATCCAGGATTTGCATCTCGGCATTTTGGTAATAAATCTAATGCTTCTTTCCACTTGCCGTCGTAATACGCTTTAAGAAATTTGCGATGTTCTGCAGTTTCTTCAGACAATGTGTAAATGCGTACACCTTCTATTTTACCTTTGACCGCAATGCAATCTAACTCAGCAACCGCATAGTACGTTTTGATTTGTTCAGCTGTGAGTGGACCGAGTACAATACGGACACCATATGGTTTGCTTTGTCCTTCAAGTCTGGATGCAAGGTTGACAGCATCACCAAGACAAGTGTAATCAAACCGCTGATCACTACCCATGTTACCAACAACAACGGTACCAGTGTTAATACCAAGACCCATGCCAAAAGCTGGAATACCTTCTGCAACAATTTCTTTATTAAACGCATCTAAACTCTCCATCATTTGCAAGGCCGTAGCCACTGCGTGTTTTGCGTGTTCTGGATCATCCAGTGGTGCGTTCCAAAATGCCATCTGTGCATCACCAATATATTTGTCTAGGGTTCCTTCGTTTTCAATAATTTTTGCCGTCATTGCCGTCATGTAACGATTCATTATCTTGGTTAGCCCTTGAACATCTTTGCCATAGTGTTCTGAGATTGTGGTAAACCCGCGAACATCTGTAAACATGATACTTAATTCTTTACTATCACCACCTAGGCGTAATAACTCAGGATTTTTTTGTAGCTTTTCGACCATGGCTGGGGATAGGTATGTTCCAAATTGCTTTTTAATTTGTTGTTTTTGGATAAATTCGCTAACAAACTTGACTCCATAAGCATGAAACATAACAAGAATAAGGCCAACCATAGGAACACTTGCGTCAATGAGCCAAGAATAATTGCTGTAAGCAACCGAGCAAAAAGGTATAATAGCACCAATAACAACAACACTAGAGATAATGCCAACATAGGTCCACCTTGTTAGAAATAAAAGTAATACTCCTGCTAAAACAATAGCAATGATTTCTGCGCCATCGGCCCAGTCTGGCCGTGTAATAACAGCACGATCTTTATTTGCTATAACTGTGCCCAACACAGCTGCCTGTAATTCTTGTGGCAAAATTTCGCCACGACTTGTTGCCACTGGGTTAGCAAGACCTTGCGCACTTACTCCAACAATAACTATCTCACCGTCAAAGTCTTTGGGTAAATTAACAAGACTATAAATCTCTGGGGTCAATGACCAGTCGATCCATACTCGGCTTAAACTGTCAGTAGTAACAGGTCCAAACTTTGGAATGCGCATTTTCTCAACACCATTCTCGTTGATTTTAACTTGGAATGTTGAGTCGCCTGCAGCTACACGCATTACTTCCATAGCAAGACTTGGGTATAGTTTTCCTTGACTATCGGCTACCATTGGCATGCGACGGACAACACCGTCGACTTCTGGAAGTGTGTTTACTATACCAACTCCTGCAGCAGCATTTTCTATGGCCGGTAGGTTAGCAATAATTCCAGGATATACAATAAACGGTCGATCATGCGGACCGATTACAATCGATCCTGGAACCTTTGGAATATTACGTGAAGTTGACGATCCAATGTTTGGAAGAATTGTTGGGTGTTGCCGGAGTGCTTGTACATAATCGGCATCGCGACCCATACGATCGCGATCAGGAGTGAGAACATTAAACACAACCAAGCCAGCGTTACGACGGTATAAGTCACGGATAATGGAAGCGTAGATATCGCGACTGAAAGGAAATTGCCCATATTTTTCTAATGCCTTTTCATCAATGTTTACAACACTCACACCTATGAGTTCCGTGGGTTTGCTAGTTACTAATGTATCAAAATAGCGTAAACGAACGCTTTCGACAAATGTTGGATCTACTATGCGTATAGATACTATTATTGCTAATGTTATTAACGCCGTCCACGGACTGGTTAGAATTTTTTTGATCATACATTATTTAATGTAAATATTAGTCCAAACAAGGAAAATATAATGTATTATTTTGGTTATCATTTGATGTTAGACTGCTCAGGATGTATGCGTATTGACGATCGTGAGCATATTTACAATTTTGTAAAGGAACTAGTAGAACAAATAGGCATGACTGCGCATGGCGAACCTGTAATTGAATACTTACTGCCAGGAGATCCACAACAAGGTTACAGTCTAATGCAATTAATAACTACTAGCAACATCTGCGGACATTTTGTCGAACTAGACGGAACAGCATACATTGACGTTTTTAGTTGCAAAGAATTTGATACCGACAAAGCAATTGAGATAGTTGACAAATATTTTCATCCTCGCAAAGCTCGAGTAAATTTTTTAACACGTCACGCCGATTAATTAAAAAAATACCCACTTTTGAAGTGGGTATAACATGTTGCGTAGCTGGCTTGTTGTAGTTATTATGCCTGCTTTTTATTTAAGTGCCTGGTATAAAATATAAACGGCGTATACACTCTGGAGCTAATCGTTTATAGGTGGCCAGAAGGTTTCAATTTGTTTTTGTTCGCCGGGCAGTTTTGTATAATCATGTCGACGACAAGTTTTCATGTAGTTGCGCAGATCACCTTTCTTGGAAACAAGTTGACAAGGTTCTTTACAGTCCTTGACTTCGCATACCGGAGGAACATTTAATATCATATTATCTACTTATGTAACTCCACGGTTGTGTACCACAACTACTTCCGCAATTGATATTCATGCTGGCTTGTCCGGCTGTGGTAGAATTACTTTGTTCAATGGTAACATTAGTATTCCATCCATTTAACCCAAGATTAAAAGTTTTGTCTGCACCTACTCCGCCGCTTTGTGTGGCAGTTATAGTATTGCCGTTGTTTTGAGATCCGGTGGCACCAACAATTTCCAACGTATGATTACCAGCGCCATTTTGATTAATTGTAATGCTGTTAGCAATACCATTTAAATTTGTAATGGACGCGGTGTGATTGCCAGCACCTTGTTGAAGTATGTTAACATTGTTGTTGATGCCGCCGGTGATGTTCACCACGGCCGTTTTTGCACCAGAATCTTTCTGGTCAATTGCAACGGTTGTATTATCAACACTCGACGATGACCCCATGGTAATAGTTGCGGCATGCCCAAGTCCATCTTGATTAACTGTAATGGAATTATAACTACCAATCTGCTCTATGTAAATTGTGTTAGTGGTTGGCGTGACTGGCACTGCTATACCCGGTCCAATATTAATTTGATTTTGTGCGTATAGGTTGCTTGACAATACCGCAACAATAATCATGAGGTAGTATTTCATATCAGTTCTGCTTTAATGTTATAATGGTAGATCCACCAACATTGACACGGTTGCGTATTTCTATGTTACCTTGAGTTTGATATATGGTTGTGTTTTGATTCTTGGGCACAGTCACACTTTGTATATTACTACTATCATCTCTACTCAGGGTAACTGTGTTGTCATCAACAGCAGCAATGACTCCACTGATGGCACTATAGTCTGGTAACAATCCACTGCTAGTGGTGTTTAATAAATTTAATTGAGCGGCCATTTGTGCATTGATAATATCTAACACGTTGGCCAGAAAATCTTGATCTAATAGATTAGTTCTCAAGGTGTCTTTAAACACAGGTTCTTGTGCATCAAACGCATTGACTAGGCCAGTTTCTTTGAGGAAGTCTACGTCTAGTACACCCTTGACTGATATTCTAGTCTCTCGATTTTCTATAAGTTCCTTAGGCGGTGCAACAATTAACATATTGTTAATAGAGTCAGGATTTAAATTTAATATAACTGGCTTGGTTGGTATTACCCCGCGGGTGTCTACTTTGGTGGCCTGAAATGGCTTGTTTAAAATTACTGATCCGGCATCGGTGGTTACTGAGATTTCTCCTGTTTTACAATCACGCTCGACATCACGCCAGCCAAAAGGACAACTAGGCAAAAGTATAACAGTGCTGGCTCCTAACTCGTCAACAGTAGCAGTAAAATCGGTTCCCCGAACACCAATGGTAGCAGTAGGAGTATTAACAGATACACTCTGAGGAGAATTTTTTGCAATTTGTCCCGAGGCATATCTCACTGTTCCTGATGCAATATTTACTGCTAGCTTCCCACCCTTGCTAGACTTAGAGTCATACACAAAGTCATCTATGACCAAGCGACTATTTTCATTTACCTGGACCTGAGTGTTGTCAGCAAAGGTAATACCAGCTTTACCCCTAAGTGTCTTGACCTCGTCCAACATCTCTACTCCGGTCCCCTTGGTCCCAGTGAGCGTCGTCTTCTGTCGTTGTATCGAAGGCGGGGTGTTCTCCTGTTGGGTGATAGTCCCTATTGCGGCGTTTGAGCTCGTGAATATACTGAGCAAGAGTAAGAATAGTGTCAGGTTGCATAACTTTCTCCTTTTCATTTATATATCCGTTAGCGATTATTTTGGTTTATGCTAAACGTATTTCCACTACCTGCACTTTTAATGTTAGTAATGTTATCACCGGCTATACCTTGCTGTTGAATTCCGACTGTGTTACCAGACCCTAATAACTCCACTACTGCTTGATGTCCAGATCCACCGCCAGTTTGTTGCACTGTAACTGTGTTGGTCGATCCTCCTGCTGTTACACTAGCAGAGCCGCCCGGGCTTTGTAAGTCTAAACCAATGTCGTTACCAGCACCCAGGGTTGTTGTAATACTACCTGTTATATTATCTCCTGTCATTCCAATAGTTGCCGAGTTATTGGCACCGCCCGAGGTGTTAATTGTAGCTGTGTTTCCGGCACCACGAGATGTAACATTGGCAATAGAAGCATTGCCGTCTTGTGTTATATTGACAGTGTTGGCATTGCCTGGAACTTGTGCAGACCCAACGTCAATAACAGCACTGGAATTTGTACTGTTAGTCAATGCATAATTAATGACGGTTTGGCCTGTAGTAGTTTTTACACCTAACTTTACAGTGTTACCGCTACCAATTTGACTTATACTAACTTGATTGCCATCGCCTTGAATTGACGCTGGCGTAGTTTCGCTGGTGCCAGCACCAGGCAATCCACGTACAACGTTGGCACTACCATCCTGATTGACTGTAACACTAGCATTATCGCCTGCCTGATCAATATAAATGCTATTGTCTGCGGCCAGTGTTAGTCCCGATATCAGCATCACAGCCGATAATAGTATTGCGGATAATTTTCTCGGCAATCCGCCACGGCCTGTTAAGCTCTTTTTCATGTAATGACAAATTAAGTTGGCAGACAGAGTTGTTTGTCATTTAAGTCAAACGTTGGAGTCTGTTCCCTAATTCTTCCTTTGGGCCCTCGCCCTTTATTTTGCTATTAGCAAAGATTGTTTTACAAATCCTCGCTTGCCGTCTCCGGCTACTACCGCAACCCAGTCCCCCTCGGCTGGGCTTACTTTTAACTCAGTGTTAGCCTTCAACATCCAAGTGCGTTGACTTTTTTCATTGGGTTCTTTGTAAATGTAACTATCTGTTGCAAGATACATTTTAGAATCAGTTGATACTGGGTCTACTTTTTTTGGTTCTTCTTTCTTTGCTTCTACCACTGGTGCTACGCGAACTGGTTCAACTACAGTTGGTGCTTGGACCACAGGTGGCAAGGGTTTTTTAAAGTCCCACACGCCTTTCTTTTCGCCTTCTTTGATCAGTTCAACTACCGCGGCTTCTACTGTGGCCTTGACTGCTAGTGTGCCGGGTTCGTTAATGGTCAATCCTGATTCAAATTCAAACATACTGCCGGTTATACTGGCAACATTCTCAGCATTGCCAAATATGCCACTGGCAATATTTTTGTTGTTAATATATTTTAATACAGCAACTGAATCCGCTGTGCTGTAAACAATTTTGGTCACTGTTATTGCTGCAAGAACTTTGCCAGTGTTTACACTCACAGCTCGTAGACTCACAGTCACAGTGTCTTTTGAATATTGTGTTTGTGGCCCAATACCTAGGAATCTATATGCGGCACCACCCGACTCCGATCCTGAGTCATAGCCAATGATACCACCATCCATAATGATACCGGCAAACATCAAGGGCATCAAAGGCTTGGCATCTTTGCCTTCGTAGGCCTCACGCATCTGACGAATGATTGTGCGTTCTTTGGTTAAGGCATCAATGTTAACACGTTCAACCACATCAAACCATTGCCCACGGCCGACATCTTGTAAGGCTTTGATCAAGAATACTTCACCACCTTGTGTAACTGCTGAACTCAAGCTGGCTATACCTGGAGTAGGTTTACGCTGGCCAGTTTTGTCAGCAAAACTATAAACTGCCACAGTGACTTTTTTACCGTCGGGTGCAGGCAGTGTATCGAATTCTTTTTGCATCTTGTTGGCAGCTACTTCGGGCTTGTATTCGTAGCCCATCTTCTGAGTCGCAGCACATCCAGATAAGATCAACACAGACAGGATGACTAATAGTTGTTTCATTTAGTTTCCAAATTGGAATGATCCCAGGGGAACTGTGACAGTGGTTTGATTGCCTACTGTGTCTGTAACCTGTAGATAGATATTGTCACTATCCTTGTTCCAGAATATTGTGTTGCCTTCAAAACTCAAGGTTCCGTTACAACCCACACTATTACTACTCGAGCAGTTGTTGTTGGCAAACATGGCTGTGGCTAAGTTTTGACTTATTTGGGCGTAGATTCGGCTTTCCAAGTTGTTCATAAACTTGGCAATGTTAGTATTTTTAGCGTCAGATTTGGCTTTGTCTAATGCGGATTGTATATCTTTGATTACCTGGGCACGTCGAGTATTTTCTTGATTTTCTATTGTGAGAATGTGACTGCTATACCCACTGCCGTTGAAGGACGGACTTTTAAAACCAAAGTCATTGATTGGTGTGGCGGTGGCAACGGTAGATAGCCATATGGCTACTGCACCGAGTATTTTTTTATTATTTTTATACATACTCTAGCTCCTACTATTATTTATAGGACTTAGAGCAAGTAATTAAGTGGTGGGTTATTTTTGTATTACTGGATCCCAATCAGACCCTGGGTCGTTCTCTTGATACTTAACAATTCGTTGTTGAAGATTTTCGTAAAAACTATCTACTTCGTTGCCCCAGAATCCCTGTAACTGTTCAATGGCATCTAAACAATACTTCCAATCTTGTTGATAGTAGTGTACCATCAGGTTCTCATGTAAATCTCTCATGCTGGGCACTTGAGTTAAATCTGCAATTGGAAGATTTTCTATTACGCAATATGCTGGAACTTCTGGACCGGTGACACCTACTCTGATAATGTCCAATTTAAGTACCGTGTACTTGTCAGATAATGCTGTTGCTTCGTCTTGTCCAAAAATAATGTTCATTTGTTTTCCTTGTTAAATAATTATCATCAATGCTCACTCCAGGACAAATATTATGCAATTTAGTTTTGATCTAATTTCAGATCTCCATGTTGAATCCTGGGATCAATTTGATTGGACCGATAAACCTACCAGCCCATACTGTGTAGTAGCCGGCGATGTAGCCCGTGATCGGCAATTGGTTATAGATACCCTTAGTCATTTAGGAACTGTGTATGCTGGAGTATTTTATATTGATGGCAACGAAGAACACAAAAATTACTACAACGATCTTGAAGATAGTTATCAAGATCTTAAACAAGCCATTACTAACATACCAAATGTAATTTATGTTCACGACAATATGATTATTGTCAACGGAGTAGCTATACTTGCTGCAAATGGTTGGTGGGACTGGGACTTTGATAGCTCGTTGGACTTTGACCAAAGTATTGATTGGTTTAAAGGTAAAACATTAACCAATGATTGTACTGTGGCTGAAATTGCAGGATATGCCCATAGTGATACGTTATATCTTGTCAATAGTGTGCGCAAATTACAAACCCATCACGAAGTTAAAAACATTGTAATTATCAGCCACACTGTTCCTATTCCAGAGTTGGTCATGCCTGATCCTGATTTAGCTGGCACATGGAGATTTAATGTCATGGGCAACAGGCACTTAACTCGTGTGTTTGATGAAGATACCGAAAAGAAAATCACTACCTGGTGTTTTGGTCATTATCACAGACCAGTGGATCAAATATACAATGGCATACGATTTGTTAACAATTGCCGAGGACGCGGTGATTCTGACTGGCGACAAACTGTCTACCAACCCAAACGTATTTCTTTTTAAATCTCTTCTGGCTCTAGTTTGACCTGCAACGGATAACTGTTGTTTCGAGCATGTACTGTAATTTCTATACCTTTTTGCTCGGCGATCTCATAAGGCAAAACTGCTACAACTGCACTGCCGTCGGTATGTATCTCTTCCGTAATTTTAAATGCTGTGTCAGCATTGTAGTCAAAGAAATTCATCAGTGTTTCAACCACAAACTCCATTGTGGTTTGATTATCATTTAAATAAATGATTTTGAACATTGAGGGCTCTTTGAGAGCCACTACTGTTTTTGTTATTGTTTCAGTTTGAGACATCAACGATCCTTTATGGTACTGGAGAGCACCGCGCCCTCCAGTGTATTTACTTAATTATATTACGATTCGTATGAGATCGCAATGGTTTTAGGCTTCATTGCTTCAGGAACTTGACGCTCGAGCTCGACGGTAAGAATACCATCTTTGCTAGAGGCGTTAGTAACTTCAACATAATCGGCCAATGTAAATGTGCGTATAAAACGACGAGCACTAATTCCCTGGTAATCATAAGAATGGCCTTCTGGCAATTCTGTTGATTGTTTTTCACCAGTAATAATTAATTGTCCTTCGTTAACATTTACTGTAACTTCACCTTGTGTAAAGCCAGCAACAGCTACGTGAATTTCGTAAGTGTTTTCACCGGTTGTTACAATGTTGTAAGGTGGGTAATTTTGTGCAGGACCGCCAGCATCAATTTGACCAATTAATCGATCAAATAAACGGTTAACACCAATTGAGTTACGATAGAATGGACTGAGGTCCAGAGTTGTGAGTCTAGTCATATTTTTCTCCTTTGTTAAGCAAGATGACTTGTAAAATATAGCCCGACCATCGGCGCTACATGTTTATTTATAACAGATTTTTCTGAATTTGTCAATATTTTTCATTGCCAATATCAACAATTGTAAATTCATAATAGTCCCATGTCAAGGAAAATAAACTAAAATATTTTTCTTTATTAAATCCCAATCTGTGCGTGTATTTTATTGTTTTTTCTGAGTAGTCGTATTGTGGCACATCGTACTTGGAGGCCCATCTTGCAACTGCTATTTTGATTGCCTGAGCCGTGGCATGTGCTCCACCTGCGTGTGGTAGTTTAAATTCTATATACATTGTTAGTAGAGTTTTTTAGGCAACTGCTGACTAGCTAATTGCTTTCTCCAGCGATTCTTAGCAGCACTTTTTTTGCGTTTACGCACAGTGGTAGGTTTTTCGTAGGTTTCTCGGTCACGCAAATCCTGTAAAAGTCCGCTGTCTTGCACTTTCTTTTTGAATTTACGCAAGGCTTTTTCTACATTGCCGTCCTTGACAATTACTGTTTTGCCGTAGAATTTCATGAGTTTTCTTGTGCCAGTGTCATTGGCGTATTTACCAGGTTTTTGTCAATTGCTACCTTGAGAATATTATTCTTTTTATAGCGTGGTAATTCAAACATATGGCACATGAGTATGCGCTCTAGCTCACTATGTAGCCCTCTTGCACCGGTTTTTGTCTTAAGTGTACGTTCTGCTATTAAATCAAGACTTTCGTTGTCAAATTCTAGTTTAACTCCATCTTGATCAAACAGCCACTTGTATTGATCAACAAAATTATGCCGTACATCGGTTAAAATGTTGATTAACTGTTGTTTGGTTAAATTTTGTAAACACACTACACTACTGAATCGACCTACAAATTCAGGAATTAAACCGTACTGCACAAGGTCATTTGGAATAACATTGTCAATGTCAGTGCAATCAATAGACGATATTTGTGCTCCAAATCCCATACTGGTACCTTGCAGTCGTTTTTGTACAATATTTTCTAAACCCACAAATGCACCACTGCCAATGAATAAAATATTGGTGGTATCTATTTCTATAGTGTCAGAGTTAAGAGATTTTTTGCCACCAACTGCAGGTATCTTACATTTGGTACCTTCAACCAATTTAAGCAACGCCTGTTGAACACCCTCGCCAGATACATCACGGCTAACTGTACTACTTTCACTTTTTCTACTGATCTTGTCTATTTCGTCTAGAAACACAATACCGCGTTGACAGGATTCAATATTATTATTAGATGCGGCATAGAGTCTGCTAATCAAACTTTCGACATCATCGCCTACATATCCTGCTTCTGTTAATGTTGTGGCATCAGCAACCACAAACGGAACTTGCAAGAATTGAGCAGCAGTCTTGGCCAATAATGTTTTACCTGTGCCAGTCGGACCGATCATGAGTATATTGCTTTTTTGAATGTCCATGTTGCCGGCATTGATTCTTTTGAAATGATTGGCGATGGCTACACTAAGAACTATCTTGGCCGGTTCCTGACCAATCACATACTGGTCAAGGTAATCTTTAATCTCCATTGGATTAGGAATCGATAATGCTGTCTTGGATTTAGCAGTAGTTTTATCACGCAACAAACTTTCGCAAAGATCAACACATTCATTGCAAATTGAAACCTTGTGACTTACAATTAGTTTACCAACTTGATCCTTGTGTTTATTGCAAAAACTACAATTCACGATTGATTCTGGCATGTTAACCTTTGTTTGATAAACGGTACTCGATGCTGTCACGTTCTGCATCACTTAATAACTCAGGATCATACTCTCCAGTTTCAATCTTGCTGATGAGATGATCAATGTATGCTTCGTTATATGCATGTTGATCTGTTAGTCCTTTATCAACTTCAATCCAATTGCGGCCATTGAACTTGTACAGTCGGCTTGGAATTTGATCTATACGCAAATACATATCGCCTTTGATGGCATGGTTAGGAAATGTTATGCCAAATCCTTTGACTTCCCCAATGGTTCCATTAGGAACATTGTCTGCTTCGAGCCCAAGATTGTATTCTGGTGATTCCCATGGAAGGGCAGTTATGTGTCCGTCGGCATGTAATTTTTCGTATTTTTTAAGAGTGTCGGTTGGGTTGGCCAACTTCCATGCACGTTTGGCTTCCTTGTGCGGATCGTCGATGGATTGTTCTTCATTGGCCACACGGTCTTCAAGACCTTCATCCATTGCAGTGTCGACCGCCGGTTGTTCAGCCTGCTCTGGAGCCTTGGTCTCGGCTTTATTGTTAAAGATAGACAATAACGGAAATCCAAATCCTGGCCAGCGTAATTTTTTCTCGGGCTGAATTGTGTGTTCTGCCTCATCTGATGAGTGAAAATATTCTTCAGGCAACTCTGTTGGTTTATCAAACACTGGCTCTAAGTTGTCAACAGTGCTGGTAAAGGTAGAGTCTTCATCTTCATCGTCTTTTTTCTTGAGAGCAAGTACATTAACTTCGCGCTCCCATTCAAAAGTTTTTGTTGCTGCTAGTAATAGCGTAAGTGCCAATGGATCAAACACAACCACAATAAGAATAATTACCCAGCGTACTGCTTTTTCTAACAAGTTAGCATCTGGATTATCACCATACACCAATGCGGCAATGTATTTGATTGGGCCAACTTCGGCTTCCACTTTACGCATTTCACTTGCAATAGGAGCTCGCTGTTCTTGTAATACTGTGATTTCTTTTTGTGCTTTGGATATGTCGTTTTGTAACGCTGTGCGTTCTCTAGCCTGACTACGCCTCAGGCCCGCAGCTTTATCAGCACCTTGTTCGGTTGTACTACGACTCATGGTCTGATCCACAGCCGCATCCATTTGCGTTAATGCACGGCGAGCTGCATCAATGTTATCACGTTGTGTTTTTATCTTGTCATCAAAAATTTGTACTTTGGCTGCAACATCTCCACTGGGCACCGCTTGGTCCAAGTGTGCCTTGGATAAGAATCCAAATACGCCCATACTTGTCAGCAACATTAAAATTGCCACAGCAAAACTCAAATAAACTTTATACTGTAATTCGGCCTTGTTCCAATACTTGTGTAACCATAGTGTAGTAACAATTTTACCAAACTCGAGTGATCCGCCTAGTATCACAATAGGCCAAAAGGCCGCGGCAAAGATGGCTGTTAAGCCAAGTATAGAATAGACTGCAGCCGATAGTGAAAGTATCAGTGCAGTGAATAAGGTTAGATATCCAAATAGCATAGTCTAATATTTATTGCCTAAGTCAAACACAGGAGTGGCCATAATATGGGTATTTTTTGTCAGGAAATCATCTGCGGTATAAGTTTCGGGGTTGTTGACCCGTACAATAGTGAACATGAGTCGTTGTGTGTCAATTCCTTCAACACTATGACATTGGTCAGTGCTAAATGCATACCACTTTTTTGCTTCAAAACAAAATTCTCCAACCTTGGTAATGTCCTTGTAACGAAAATTATATGCTCGATCGGCACTAACTTGTTCATACTGATCATAAAACGACGTAGTCACCTGCTCTCCGCCTAGATCCATATAATAGTTTATGGCCAATGCACGGGTTTGATCCACATGAGGTGGTAAGCATGCTGGTTGATCTTCTAAGTTGAGCATGACACCGACTATGGCCATTATATCTGTGTCAGGGAAGAATTTTCCATATTGCTCTTTGACCATTGGTTCCAATGATTCGGCTCGTACAAATGCCGCATCTACGCTGTTTATTTTTTGGTCTTGACTGGCCTCAAGCCATGGCTTATCGTCGGGATCTGTTTTTATAGTGGCAACAAAATCACGCAGGGCTTGTTCAAGAACAACACTGGGTTGAGGAAGATCAAGTTCATAGATTACTGTCACTTTTTTCCTGGCCAATGATTAACTGTAAGATTATAATCTCTTTCGGCAGTAATGAGACGATTCTCTAAGCGATCTACTCTGCGTTGTAGATTGATTGTTCTCACCAATAACAATACTAGTGCTACTACAACCACAGTAAAAGTAACTCCCCACCCGGCAATAATGCCATAGGTCCAAAACCATAAGTCGTTGACGCCATTGGTTAGTAAAGCAATAGGATTCATTTGTCGTTGTATTTCTTTGTGAGTATATGTGCCAACAGGGCTATCACTAACATTATAGCAAAATAAATGCCTAGAACAATAGCAATTTGGACGTTTAAGTCGAACATTATTTAATAACAAACTCTACGTAGATGCACACTACAGATAATAATACTATGGCCACAATCCAACCATATTTGTCAAAGGTACTCATGGGTTCGTACCTACAATAATAGATATCCATATCCGGATCGTAATGATATATTTTACCATTACGTTCTACAGTTTCGTTATACAAGTCGTTATTCATTCAGGTTTGCCGCCTGTGCATGAGCCACCACTGAACCAAAGTTCTTCGGCTTGTTCTCTATATTGTGCCAAATCGTATTCATCTTTCTTGGCACGATACTGATCTTCAGTTAAGGCATGCCATCCGCAACACTTTCCTGTTGGACTACGCCCACATCCACATTGTCCTACTGTTCCGGGTTTGGCTTGCATTAGTCTTTCCTTCCGCCAAATAACTGTAACAAGTTCAAAAACAAGTTGATGAAATCTAGATACAAGCTAAGGGCACCCAACACTTCTTCTCTACCAGTGTCACTGTCTTGAGATACCAGTTGACGAATTGTTTGTGTATCGTATGCAGTTAATCCCAAAAAGATAATAATAGCAACGGCACTGATAACCATTTGCAATACTGTGCTTCCAATAAAGATATTAACAATACTAGCAATAACAATTGCAATTAGGCCTACAAACATAAAAGAACCAACACTAGTCAAATCCTTTTTAGTAAAGTAGCCATACATGCTCATGGTCGCAAACAATACTGCCCCGCCCATGAAGGCTGTAAAGATACTACCCATAGTAAACACTGCAAAGATTGTGGCAAAACTCAAACCCATCAATGCGGCAAATGCCTGCAAGAACACTTGCAATTCCAACTTGCTGAACCGTTCTGCAGCAAATGACATTATTAAAATAGCTGCCAGTGGCGCAAAAATTACAACCCATTTTGTAACGCCTGTAAAAAAGAACTGCAACAACTCAGGACTGGTGCCTACTACATAACTCACAATCATTGATACCACGACTGCAAGACTCATGTGAGCATACACACGACCCATAGCTTCGTTGATGCCTGCGGCACTACGATATACTGCTGTATTCATACGTTTCTCCTTAAATTAAAATGGCCATTTAGCTTTTGTTGCAATATCCTCAGACATAGATGCTACAATTTTTTCCAAAGATTCAACAGGATCCCATGGCCGACAGAACTTTGCACGGTTGGCACGACCTTCCTTGCTGTCAGGATCATAATCAATCCAACTAAAGTCTGTGCCGTTACAGCTAGGACAATGACTATCAAATTCTTCATCCTCAACACGATCCTCGCTCTTACCTATCCATCCGCACTCTTTATTGTCACAAACGACATTGGGTGGTTCTGGTGGCTGGTTAACCCAACTGCTAGTGTCCCAGTTATAACCAGACCAAGAGTCTACACCCGACTGCGGTTTAAACTTGCCGTATTCCCATTCACCAAACTCTGTGCCGTTCCAGTACAACGACCCAGTGGTGGTGCCGTAGTTTTTCCATACTGCATTGTAGTAACCAGGAATTGTGGGTTTTTGTTTAGCAAATTTAAATGTTTCAGAACGCTCCCACTCACTTGGGCTGGTACCGTACGCAGGATGCCCCCAATCTTTTTCTTCTGGACTATATCGTTCCCAGTTTCCTTCATCGTCGGTGATTCGAGCCATGACAAAGTCACTACTCTTACCGTCGGTGCTGCCACCATTGTTATCGATGTCTTCACCGTCGTATGTTAGCCCTGTAACAATATCTTCACCATCAAAATCATCGTAGTGTAAGCCTAATTTGGTAATGTCAAACGGTGCTGTGAGCTCAATCTCACCTTCAAAGAAAGTGCCCTTTTCGTTGCTACTTCCAACAAATACAATCTCGCCCTTTTTACGGCTTCCAATCCATACTTCGTCGTCGCAGAACAATTCTGGACTATCATCGCCACCGTCGCAGTCGTCTAACGATTTTTCAAATACAGTTTCACCGTTTTCATCTTCGATCTGAATTGTGCCACTATCGCGACTTGCGCCGTTGACATGACCAATGTTGTCACATTCGTACCACGAACCAGGAGGAAATGGTAACAAGTCTTCATCTAGCCCCATTTCCTCTGCAGCATCACTGTTCCAAGCAACATCGGACAGGTCAACTTGATTAGCCATACAGTAGTCCCAAACTTCCTGGGTAGTTGTGCCCATAACTCGTTCGCCACCGTAGCCCCACATTTGAACCTTATATGTACGTGGAGTGAATTTTAGTGTATTGATTAGCAGTTGCTTCTCGTCTTGTGTTGCCATGTTATCCTCTATTAAGTTGTTGCCAAATTAACCATTCTTTAAAACTATTATACACTGTTTGTGCTTCGTTGTCATCCACATCGACCTTCTTTCCGCGAACATAGAATCCGTTGGCACTACACTTTAGGACTTCTACACCCGCAGAAAGGAATGTAACTGCATTAGGGTCAGATGTACCACCTACAACCAGCACCGGATCTGGTACATGATGATGAAACATCAGTCTCCCCTGAAATGTTCTACCCAAAAATACACAATAGCCGCTACCAAGGCCATTGCACTCACTGTAACTACTGCTTCAACTAACCATTTTACATCGTCTGTCATAGTTTTTCTCCAGGTTCAAATCCACGGAAACGAACAAAACGAGGGAATCTTAAACTGTAAGTTCCGTCTTGGTTTTGGGTGACTGCGTCTGCTTCGACCTCAATAACATCGCCAAGTAACTGATCTCGGGCACTCCAATATTCATCACGATTAGCATCGGAAAGGCCACTGCCCACATTAACATTAATACGACGACCATTATCATCTCCTTCACAAATTATAGCACCCAAGCGGCCTGCATTGCGACCGGTGCCTTCTTCAAATCCAACTATATTTAAGTCCACAGTGATAGTTGGTTTCCATTTCATCCAAAACGTGCTACGGCGACATTCGTATGGCGCACCCAAATCTTTGATCATGATACCTTCAAAGCCTAGGGCCACAGAATCTTCTGCATAGCGACGCATGATGTCGTGACCTTCTGCGGTGTCCAGGTCAACATCGATCCCGTCCA